>CALNXI010004714.1:0-22435 GCA_942486025.1 Porites evermanni | reverse complement strand
GTACATATTGTATATAGTTCTCTCGAATTTCTCACTTGCTTATACTGTACATAGTTTTTCTTAATTTTTAATTAATTTATTAATTGATTTATTTTTTTAAATTTATTTTAGTGTCCCCACATAGTGGTTATATACCGCTATTACAGTTTGACACTTTATTAAAGGTATCATCATCATCATCACTTTATCGCGATTATTTGATCTCATTTAATTCGTAAGATGTTGGCAATTTTTTTCTGGAGTTGAATTCTAAAAGACTGTATCGAAGTTCAGGAGAAGAAAAAAAAAACTCTTTTGCATTTTGCAAACTCTGTAATAAATCCTATCACATATACTTGTAGACTGTCAATTTTTAGGAAAACTCTGAACGGACTCGTTCAAAGGCGACAAGTTCGTGTAGAAATAACGAAGCTTTGAAATGAAATGTCCCTTTGTAAATTAGGCCATCCTTTTTTTTCTCGTTTAGCGTCGAATGCGTTTTCTGATATTGGGTCGGTCGGTCGGATTGAAAAAAATAAAATAAAATAACAAGTAGTCTGGGAATATAGGAGGCCCTGGTACCCCAGGACGACTTTAAAACTTAACATTCACATATTAAGGTACACAATATAACTGTAAAACATGTTCCTGTTCTTGTTCCTGTTTTTCTCTATGCTGTTAATTACTATGGGTGATTTTCCAGATTAAAAGAATTATTTCAAGTAAAAAATGGTTTAACTACGTTGTTACTTTTTTTTTGGAAAATGACAAAAATTTGGGTCGGTCGGACGACCCTAAACGAAGAGAAAAAAGAGGTTGACCTTAAGGTAAAAAAAATATCCCACGTTTTGTCATGACGTCAAACATGCGCCAATGGTGTCACCTGGGCATAACATAGTAGCCTCTTTCATTCTGGAAATCATCCCTCTTCAGGTGTCCTGTAAAACCATGATTGGAGACTAGAAGTTGCATAGAGCGTGCATTTTCTCTCACGCGGCCATTAGATTAATTGAAAGAAAAGAAAGGTTTTATGTAAGAAAAAGATTCAACTTCCACAGAACTGGTTTGGAACACCAACGTGGCGGCCTTTTTATTAAGCAATTACTGTTTCGGAACCCAAAAGTGGCAGAAATGACGTCATGTGGAAATGCTCTATTGGCCATTATTAGTATGCGAGGGAGACTGGATCGGTGTTCTGTTGAATTGCATTATGGGAATCATTGTAAGGAAGAAATTATGATCCAGTTTCCTGTGCAACATTGTGATTACCAGTAAAAGTACCTTGAAAGAGATTACTTCCCCAAAACAGTCACAAAGGGTAACATGTTCATCACAACAGTAGATTCAACATAGATCGCGTAAACACTTGCACGTCTAGTAATTTCAGAAATGAGATATGCATGTGTAGTTCCATAACATGAAGTAAAAACTGAAAGGATTAATAAACATGCATGTATGCTGAAGTCTGTATACTGCGAGCAAATCTCTTCAGGAATTAAAAACGAAATCAAATTGATTCAAATTCTGTGTTAAGTGAAATTATTAAAACATTCGCCAAGTACCCATACAGCTTCAGCTGTTTCTGTCGCAGCCATTTCAGTCCAAAGCACTTTCGCAGTATTTTGTCCTCTTGCAAACCAAAAATAATTTATTGCTTTTATCTAGGCGACTGCGATGGCTCTAGCCCTGATTTATACCTATAGTTTGACCGCTTCCGGTGTGTGGAATTACGATGTACGAATAAATCAAGCAGGTACAATTCAGTGGTCTTTCTCAGAAGAAAACAGCGCTCCTATAATCTGCTACACGGGACAAGCTACACAATCCAGGACCGAGCGCGACAGATGGAGCGTTGGGCAGAACATTACTCCAGACAGAATATGGTGTCTGAAGATGCCCTGAAGACGTCCCTGAACGCTATAGAGTGCTTACCAGTTCTGGAGAAGCTAGATTGTGAACCTGAGCTGGAGCTGAAGGAGGCTCTGGGTTCGCATGCACCTGGAATAGCACCCGGTCAGGACATTATCCCATCTAAGATCCTGAAATGCTACAAAGGCGATGCTTTCACCGACCTCTAGTCGCCACTGTAAAAACGAGAAGGAACCTGGACCGAGTTAGCACTTGCAAAGACTCCTGGGATCGTTAGTAGTTTACTATGTTGAAAATTAAGCCCCCATTGGTGCCTAGTCAGTGCCTGGCAAGTGCCTAGTCATTGCCTAATCCTGCATACCAGGAGCCGATTACTTGGATAACAATAGTAATAGTAATCGGCTCCTGTGCATACTAATTAAATATATAGATTTAGCCAGGGCTAAAAGCGAAGCTCTGGCTAATAATACGTGTAAACAAAAAAAAAATTAAATCGTGTAATGCTAAACGGGGAACGACAATGAAAATGGCTTCAAGACTAACAGATCTAATNGGCTAATAATACGTGTAAACAAAAAAAAAATTAAATCGTGTAATGCTAAACGGGGAACGACAATGAAAATGGCTTCAAGACTAACAGATCTAATTAGCAGACAAACAAATTGCACGTGCAGCACACTTTTTCTTCTAATTAGCAAAAAACAAATTTGCACGTGCAGCACGCTTTTTTGTCTTTCCCTTGCCGTTGTTTTGCACGACTACAACGCTGTTTTGTATGACTAAAACGTCAAACTTCCTAGGAACACACTATTTTTATAGAGAAATTGTCGTATGTGCTAACCCAATATTTTGTTTCCAGTGTTCATGTTCGCTTGCACTGCCGCTCATATTCACCTTGCTGGCCGCTAGCATTTTCTCATTTTCTCACCGCCGCTTTGAATTTCCATGTTTTTCTTCCTACGAATTTTCAATAACTCGCTCCAGCTCTTTCTCTGTTATCCACGTTAGTATACACAAAAATTAACTCCGCAAAAGACACGACTTTTTCTTTCTAAAAGTCCGGGCGGCCATGTGATTTCCTTCCAAATAAAACCTTGAGTTGCATTTGGGTTCCCATACCTGTTGATTGAGTTATTTTACATTGGTATGCCTGTGGTGCGGACGGACGGTCGCTCGCTCGATCGCTCGCTCGCTCGGTGTAAGGTCACGTGATTACCAAATTTTCTGGAATGGGTAGATTACCACATTTCCTTAGCTATGGGGCTCCGCCCACGCGCGCGCTTCGCGCGCGGGTGGAGCTCCGCTATTAAGTGCCCAGTCACTGCCTTCCTGCATATTAATTATGTGCCTAGTCAGGAGCCCATCAAATTTGATGGGCTCCTGGTCCAGTATTTAGCTAGCTAGGTAAAAATGTGTTCCTCCATATTAATTAAGTGCCTTTCTCCATATATAATTAAGAGCACAATAGGAACAATAGGCTTGCCCATTAAGTAACTTGAGCCCGGTTTGTCGGACCGTCTAATTTAAAAAAAGGAATAAGAAGAGCGATCACCTAGCCACTCTAGAAACGGCTTATAATGTCTTTTGATTTAGCGCTAAAAATAGGATATATAATCAAAATACATTCACAAGGTGAATTAAAAACTTTCTATTTCAATTTTGTTTGACTATTTCAAAACCGTTTCCTCCTATCTATCTCGAGGAAATGAAAAACTATTAAAGTCTGAGCGTTTCACGAACCGTTAGTCAATTAATTATACGACTAGGCCCCAACGGGGCTTAATTTTCAACATCATAGACTACTATCGTTACCAGTGGGGACGCGCCATTCAGCTATTGGTCAATTTGTTTGCCCTGTCACCAGTAACAGTCCCAGAAGTCTTTGCGAAAGTTAACTCGCCCCAGTTTTCTTCTCGTTTCTAAAGTGGCGAATGAAAATCATTGCCTGTGCTGGAGGGAGGGGAGGGAAGGGTGGGAGGGGAGGTACCACAAGACAGGAGAGACGCACACATAGTCATTCTATACAAAAATAACGAGGTCCGGAGAGACTCAGTGCAACAACTTTCGAGACATCTCATTCCTCAGCATAATAATAATAATAATAAATTATAATGATGATAATTACAACAACAATAATAATAATAATAATGTAACACTTCTATAGCACTCACATCCACTAGTTGTTCGTTGCACTTTACAACAATATTAAAAATAATAATTTTATAGTAATATATACATAAATATAGAAGTAAGAAGATATAACACATTAAACCCTAATAAAATATTAAACCATCATTAATGAGTTTCCTAAAAAGTTAGGTCTTCAAATTTATTTTTAAAAGTACAAACACCGTTCGCTATACCAATGTATAAAGGAACCTAATACCAGGTCGTCATATATTTTAGAAATGGATTTTGTGTTGCAAAAGAAGTTCTAAAGAATTGAACAAAGTGTCCAGAAATGATTTTGGTGCTGAAGTAATTCCACCAAGTACCGAGGGTCAAGACTATTTAGAGCTTTGAAAACCAGCAAAAGTGACTTGAACCCAACATGGCAGAAAATCGGAAGCCAGAAGTCGACTTATTATAATGATCAAACTTACGAGCACCTGTTACAAAATTGATTATGGAATAATCCACAAAAAAGAGAGCTACAGTGATCCAGTTTAGAAGACGTAAAAGTTTGTACCACTGTGGGAGCTTATTCTTTGGTAAGATACTTTATGATCTTGAACAATTCTAAAATGGCAGATTAACGATTTGCAAAGATCTTTTACATGACGGTCAAGGGACATATGGTTATCTAGAACTACCTCAAGGCTTGTGGCTTTACCATCATCATTTCCAATGTTCACGTAATCCAGAGAAGGGCCATCACGAAATTTCGAAGAGATGAGTACAACTTCAGTTTTATGTTTTATGTAATATATCAAGCATGAGACGGAGTGTTTCATCACCAAATGAAACACTGAGAAGAGAGTTGAAAATACGACGTGCAGCGGCTTGATGAACTTCGAGGTGTTTCTTCTGGAGATGAAACACTATGTCAAATGCTTGATATTACTTCTCAAACAAAATGATTTTATCAGGAGAAATTAAGGATGCAAAGATGAGCAGTTTTACATCTGATTTCCAAACACTCATTATAAACAAACATTAATTTCCTTCGTATTTTTTTTATGAATTATTGATGAGTTTGAGAAATACAAATGAAGAACTTCAATGAATTAACTAAGAACTGTTCTTATGTACAAATGAAGAACTTCAACCAAAACAATTTCTTGGTTGATGTAGGACAGAGAGACAGGAGTCGTATTCGTGTGGTCTCTGATGCTCGCGAAAAGTGGAGGGAGTGGAAAAATATGCTTGTGACTGTTATTAACAAACATGCGCCTGTAAAAAAGAAAAGAGTTGGCAGAAAAAACGTCCTCTTGGATTACGTAAAATGAAAAATTGTACTTTGTTATTCGCAAATAACAAGTTTAAATGATGAACGTCGGGCCGTGAGCTCCTTCGAACAAATAAGGGTCAGCGATTGAGGGGGAACCTTTATTTTCACCAAGTAATACAATAAATACTAAAAATACTAAAAAAAAAATTTTTATGAATAAGTATTTTCGAAAATATAATCTTAATTGTGAAACGGATTGAGGGTGTCTGGGGACTTAAAACTTTAAACTCCCTTTTTCATATATTTGATTAAAATATATTGTATTTTGCTTAATTTGGTGTGAAATTTACATATGTATTGAAAATTTCACAGTTTTAGAGAAAACGTATTAAGGAAAAATATTGCTTTTTGTTTTAAAACCTGATGTGGTCTCTAGAAAAGTGTATATTGTGATAATGCAAACTTAATTAAGTTTACAGTTATTTATTTATATTTTCTGTTTGCCTTTATCTTTTTTAGCTGCCCACAGTAAATAAATGAAGTTGAGATTAACTGAAAGTCAATTTAAGACTGGCAGATGTTTTGTGACAAATCATAGCTTAAAGGAGGGTACTAAGGTAGGAATTCAGAGTGTATGGGTTGCTCAAGTCTCTAAATCTATTCCCTATTGTAGACCTGTTTTGGAAGAGTTTTACGTTAAAAATTATAGCCTAGTATTGATTTCCCTACTGATGATGTAAAACTCCCAATATTACGACGCATATTAAGTAGACGGTTGACTCGAATACAGAAAAACCTGTTGTAAAACAGCACCTCTAAAACCCCGACAACGTTGGGCGGCACATACCCGTATAGGTATCCTAAGGAGGTGAGTCCTCCCCCGCCCTTTGACCTGCTCTCCCGGAACCGTTGAAGTCACTTCATAACCAAACTACACGCCTTCTTTTTGATTAAAAGACCAGTTGCTCTGTTTGTGCGTTTGTCGTTCGACAGAAGGGATAAGCAATGTACACGAACACTGTCATCGCCTTCTCTGTGGTAATAAGTATCGAATCACTTATCATATGTGTTGGAAATGCTTTCGTAATTTTCGTATTTTGGACGCAGTGCACGGGAAGTAGAAGACGAACCAGCTATCTTCTGATCAATCTAGCGGTTGCCGATTTCTTAATAGGAGTCACAAAAATTCCATCGTTTATAACCATCTACATTCCCTCTCTGATGCGAAAACGAAACATTAACGACCTCGGAAACTATATTGCGGCATTTGACATCTTGTTTTCAACAGCTTCCGTAGTTTCTCTTGCTACTGTTTCGGTGGAACGCACTGCCGCCGTTTTGTGGCCACTTGCTCATCGAACTTCAAGTGACAGAGTGTATGTCTATTGTATTGCTTTTATCTGGGTGACTGCGATGAGTGTGTTCCTCATTTATATTCTACCTTTCTTCAACGTGTGGCCCTTTGAATATGCGGTTATAGCACTGAACATCGTTCTTGTACTATCCATTCTTACTACTTGTCTTACGTACATCATTATACGCGTCCATTTGAAACGTTCACCCCAAATATTTAACAGTGATCAAAGGCGAAGCGTGGAAAGAAACGTAAAACTCTCAAAAACGGTATTTCTGGTCATCGCATTGTCATTTGCTTTTTGGGTTCCAGCCGTCATTTTTTACATCATCGATGACGTCTTTTGCAAAGAATGTATTCCCGCCGAAGTCGTTTTGGTGGGAACTGTTTTGCATTTCGCAAACTCTCTTGTTAATCCTATCGCATATACTTGCAGGCTGTCAGTTTTTAAGAAAACGCTGAATAGACTCCTAAAAAGGCGACAAGTTCGTGTGGAAGTAACAAAGCTTTGAAAGAAAAATGTTCCCTGCCTTTTATGGCCAAAAAACCTTCCCTCGTTTGGTCCTGACGTCTGGCGTGCGCTAATAGTAGGAAGCCCAAACAACAACGACGGCGACGCAACATAACTCGAAAAATGAAGTCGCTCTGCTTCAAACTTTATCGCGATTATTTGATCTCATTTAATTCGTAAGATGTTGGCAATTTTTTTCTGGAGTTGAATTCTAAAAGACTGTATCGAAGTTCAGGAGAAGAATAAAAAACTCTTTTGCATTTTGCAAACTCTGTAATAAATCCTATCACATATACTTGTAGACTGTCAATTTTTAGGAAAACTCTGAACGGACTCGTTCAAAGGGGACAAGTTCGTGTAGAAATAACGAAACTTTGAAATGAAATGTCCCTTTGTAAATAAGGCCATCCTTTTTTTTCTCGTTTAGCGTCGAATGCGTTTTCTGATATTGGGTCGGTCGGTCGGATTGAAAAAAAAATAACAAGTAGTCTGGGAATATAGGAGGCCCTGGTACCCCAGAACGACTTTAAAACTTAAAATTCACATATTAAGGTACACAATATAACTGTAAAAAATGTTCCTGTTCTTTTTCCTGTTTTTCGCTTTGCTGTTAATTACTATGTGCATTTTCCAGATTAAAAGAATTATTTCAAGTAAACAATGGTTTAACTACGTTGTTCCTTTTTTTTTGGAAAATGACAAAAATTTGGGTCTCTCTGACGACGCTAAACGAAGAAAAAAAAAGAGGAGGACCTTAAGGCAAAAAAAAATATCCCACGTTTTTTCATGACGTCAAACATGCGCCAATGGTTTCACCTGGGCATAACATAGTAGCCTCTTTCATTCTGGAAATCATCCCTTTTCAGGTGTCCTGTAAAACCATGATTGGAGACTAGAAGTTGCATGGAGCGTGCGTTTTCTCTCACGCGGCCATTAGATTAATTGAAAGAAAAAAAAGGTTTTATGTAAGAAAAAGATTCAACACGCACAGAATTGGTTTGGGACACCAACATGGCTACCTTTTTATTAAACAATTACCGTTTCGGAACCGAAGTGGCAGAAATGACGTCATGTGGAAATGCTCTATTGGCCATTTTTAGTACGCGAGGGAGACTGGATCGGTGTTCTGTTGAATTGCATTATGGGAATCAGTTGTAAGGAAGAAATTATGATCCAGCTTCCTGTGCGACCTTGTGATTACCAGTAAAAGTACCTCGAAAGAGATTTCTTCCCCAAAACAGTCACAAAGGGTAATTCATCACAACAGTCGATTCGACAAAGATTGCGTAAACCCTTGCATGTCTAGTAACTTCAGGAATGAGATATGCATATGTGGTTCCATCCCGTGAAGTAAAAACTGAAAGAATTAATAAATATGCATGTATGCTGAAGCTTGCATACTCCAAGCAAATCTCTTCGCAGGAAAACAAAATCAAATTGATTCAAATTCGGTACTAAGTGAAATTATTAAACCATTCACTAAGTTTCCATACAGCTTCAGTTGTTTTTCTCTCTGCCATCATCAGTCTAAAGCACTTTCGCCGTTTTGTGTCCACTTGCAAACCGAACAACAATCTATTGCTTTTACTACTGGCGACTGAGATGGCTCTAGCCCTGATTTATACTTTGCCCGCTAACGGTGTGTGGAGTTACAATGTACGAATAAATAGAAATAAATCAAGCCAGCACAATTAGTACTTCTCAGAAGAAAACAGCCCTCCCATAATCTTCTACAGGACAACCCTCACAATCCAGGACCGAGCGTGACAGATGGAGCGTTGGGTAGAACATTACTCTGAGCTGTACGCCATAGAGAACGAATATGGTGTCTGGAGAAGCCCTGAACGCTATAGAGTGCTTACCAGTTCTGGAGGAGCTAAATTGTGAACCTTTGGAGCTGAAAGAGGCTCTGGGTTCGCTTGCACCTGGAAAAGCACCCAGTCAGAACATTATCCCATCTGAGATCCTGAAATGCTACAAAGGCGATGCCGTCACCGAGCTCTATTCGCCACTTAGCTTTTGCAAAGACTTCTGGGGTGGTTACTGGGGACGCGCCATTAAGCTATTGGTCAGTTTGTTTGCCCTGTCACCGCTAACAGTCTCAGAAGTCTTTGCGAAAGTTAACTAGTCCCAGTTTCGAAAAGATGAGTACAACTTCACTTTTATGGTTTATGTAAATATATCAAGCGTGAGACGCAGTGTTATATCATCAAATGAAACACTGAGAAGAGAGATGAAAATGCGACGCGCAGCGGCTTGACGAACTTCAAGGTGTTTCTTCTGGAAATGAAACACTATGTCGAGTGCTTGATATTACTTCTCAAACAAAATGATTTTACCAGGAGAAATTAAGGATGCAAAAATGAGCAGTTTTACATCTGATTTCCAAACACTCATTAAACATTAATTTCCTTCGTCTTTTTTTTTTATGAATTATTGAGTTTGAGAAATACAAATGAAGAACTTCAATGAAGAACTTTTCTTATGAGCAAATGAAGAACTTCAACCAAAACAATTTCTTGTTTGATGTAGGGCGGAGAGATTGGAGTCGTATTCGTGTGGTCTCTGATGTTGACGAAAAGTGGAACGAGTGGAAAAATATGCTTGTGACTGTTATTAACAAACATGCGCCTGTAAAAAAGGAAAAGAGTTGGCAGAAAAGCGTCCTCTTAGATTACGGAAAATGAAAAATTGTACTTTGTTATTCGCAAATAACAAGTTTAAATGATGAACGTGGTGCCGTGACGCTCCTTCAAACAAATAAGGGTCAGCGATTGAGGGGGAACCTTTATTTTCACCTAGTAATACAATAAATACTAACAATACTAAAAAAAAACATTTTATGAATAAGTATATTCGAAAATGTAATCTTAATTGTGAAACGGATTGAGGGTCTGGGGACTTAAAACTTTAAACTCCCTTTTTCATATATTTGATTAAAATATATTGTGTTTTGCTTAATTTGGTGTGAAATTTACATATGTATTGAAAATTTCACAGTTTTTGAGAAAAAGTATTGAGGAAAAATATTGCTTTTTGTGTTAAAACCTGATGTGGTCTCTAGAATAGTGTATATTGTGATAATGCAAACTTAATTAAGTTTACCGTTATTTATTTATATTTTCTGTTTGCATTTACCTTTTTTAGCTGCCCACAGTAAATAAATGAAGATGAGATTAATTGAAAGTCAATTTAAGACTGGCAGATGTTTTGCGACAAATCATAGTTTAAAGGAGGGTACTAAGGTAGGAGTTTAGAGTGTATGGGTTTCTCAGGTCTCTTAATTCATTCTCATATTGTAGACCTGTTTTGGAAGAGTTTTACGTTAAAAATTATAGCCTAGTATTGATTTCCCTACTAATGATGTAAAACTCCCAATATTACAACGCATATTAAGTGCACGGTCGACTCGAATATAGAAAAACCTGTATTAAAACAGCACCTCTAAAACCCCGACCACGTCGAGCGGCACATACCCGTATAGGTATCCTAAGGAGGTGAGTCCTCCCCGCCCTTTGACCTGCTCTCCCGGAACCGTTGAAGTCACTTCATAACCAAACTACACGCCTTCTTTTTTATTAACAGACCAGTTGCTCTGTTAGTGCGTTTGTCGTTCAACAGAAGCCGGAGAAGCAATGTACACGAACACTGTCATAGCCTTCTCTGTGATAATAAGTATCGAAGCACTCATCGTATGTGTTGGAAATACTTTCGTAATTTTCGTATTTTGGACGCAGTGCACGGGAAGTAGAAGACGAGCCAGCTATCTTCTGATCAATCTAGCGGTTGCCGATTTCTTAATAGGAGTCACAAAAATTCCATCGTTTATAACCATCTACATTCCCTCTCTGATGCGAAAACGAAACATTAACGACCTCGGAAACTACATTGCAGCATTTGACATCTTGTTTTCAACAGCTTCCGTAATTTCTCTTGCTACTGTTTCAGTGGAACGCACTGCCGCCGTTTTGTGGCCACTTGCTCATCGAACTTCAAGTGACAGAGTGTATGTCTATTGTATTGCTTTTATCTGGGTGACTGCGATGAGTGTGTTCCTCATTTATATTCTACCTTTCTTCAACGTGTGGCCCTTTGAATATGCGATTATAGCACTGAACATCGTTCTTGTACTATCCATTCTTACCACTTGTTCTACGTACATCATTATACGCGCTCATTTGAAATGCTCACCCCAAATATTTAACAGTGATCAAAGGCGAAGCATGGAAAGAAACGTAAAACTCTCAAAAACGGTATTTCTGGTCATCGCATTGTCATTTGCTTGTTGGGTTCCAGCTGTCATTTTGTACGTCATTGATGACGTCTTTTGCAAAGAATGTATTCCAGCCGAAGTCGTTTTGGTGGGAACTGTTTTGCATTTCGCAAACTCTCTTGTTAATCCAATCGCATATACTTGCAGGCTGTCAATTTTTAAGAAAACGCTGAATAGACTCCTAAAAAGGCGACAAGTTCGTGTGGAAGTAACAAAGCTTTGAAAGAAAAATGTTCCCTGCCTTTTATGGCCAAAAAACATTCCCTCGTTTGGTCCTGACGTCTGGCGTGCGCTAATAGTAGGAAGCCCAAACAACAACGACTGCGACGCAACATAACTCGAAAAATGAAGTCGCTCTGCTTCAAATTTTATCGCGATTATTTGATCTCATTTAATTCGTAAGATGTTGACAATTTTTTTCTGGAGTTGAATTCTAAAAGACTGTATCGAAGTTCAGGAGAAGAAAAAAAAAAACTCTTTTGCATTTTGCAAACTCTGTAATAAATCCTATCACATATACTTGTAGACTGTCAATTTTTAGGAAAACTCTGAACGGACTCGTTCAAAGGGGACAAGTTCGTGTAGAAATAACGAAGCTTTGAAATGAAATGTCCGCTTTGTAAATAAGGCCATCCTTTTTTTTCTCGTTTAGCGTCGAATGCGTTTCCTGATATTGGGTCGGTCGGTCGGATTGAAAACGAAAAAAAAATCACAAGTAGTCTGGGAATATAGGAGGCCCTGGTACCCCAAGACGACTTTAAAACTTAACATTCACATATTCATATTAAAAGTATTATTTCAAGTGAAAAATGGTTAAACTACGTCGTTACTTTTTTTTTGGAAAACGACAAAAATTTGGGTCGGTCGGACGACGCTAAACGAAGAAAAACAGAGGATGACTTTGGGTGCGTTCGATTGGGAAATCTGGATTTCCCAATCGAACGCGAAATCCGAAAACGGATTTCACCTCCGAGAAATCCGTCCTCAGGGTCGATTTCAATTAAGAAATCCAAATCCGGATTTCATGGATTTCCTTTTTACCGTTCGATTGGGAAATCCGAAAAAGGATTTGCAAAACTATATTCTCGTGAACAGACCGTTGTTCTTAAGGACAGTTTTTCAAATCCTTTTTCGGATTTCGCAATCGAACGGTAAAAATAAAAATCCCAAACAGATATCTCAGCGTTGAAATCCGTTTTCGGATTTCGCGTTCGATTGCAAATCCGAAATCCGGATTTTAAAATCTAAATCCAGATTTCCCAATCGAACGCACCCTTTAAGGCGTTTCGATACAGTTTTTTAGAGACCATACCGATATTTTTCAATCGCCTTAAAAGTGGTTTTCTCCTTCTCCGATCGCTATAAAATTTTCACCAGTAATTGGTAATGAAATGAAATTTATGAAAATGCAGTTTTAAGTAAATCGTTATTACTATGACAACAATAAACAAAAAACTTTGAAATTGATAAAAGCCGAATTTTGTGTGATCTAGACCAGCTACTGAAAATCCAACGCTAGGAACTTAGAGTTTGGCGTTTAGCAAATAATCTCCGTAAGAAGTAAAAAATTCTGTATGTTTGAATTCGACTAAAACGAAAATATATTTCAAGCCTTAAATTTTCAATAGCGGTGATAAATTACTTATTAAAAACGTTATAAATGACTCAAATTATTCTTAAGTAGCGTCAGAATGCTGCTTAATATCATATTTTAATGCTAGGAAATTTTGCTTTGTTTTCGTTCTTGCGATCTTGAAAACTAACCCGTTTTCTCACCACCTGTATAAGTGCAACTTCATTCAAAATTTGGACTTTTAGCGCTTTTTTGTATATCTCTCAAACGTCTCGAACGAATTTTTTTTCAATCTCTTCACATAATCTTCATAATGTATATAATAATGTCTGAAACTTTCATTAAGATTGATTCACTGCAACGCCTTGAAATTTCAAGACAAACCTATCCTACGAACCCGTCAAAAATCTGCGTTACAACATTCAATGTTTTGACATTATGCTAATTTTTCCAAAATAATGCGCACCATACTTACCTCCATGACTAGTACATTTTAGTTTGAATTTATCGCATCTTTTGAATGTAAAACATTAACAATACTCACACTGAAATGTACTTATCGTGGATATATGTGTTGTCCGCATTAATTTGATGACCCTCAGAAGCAGCATCTCGACTGGTAAGCCTGAGCAATTATTGTCTTTGATGCGTTTTTTTTTTTTTTTCGGTTTCCTGAAGTCGAGCGTATGGTTTATGCGGCTTAAGTTTATACAGGAGCAATGATCTAACCTACAATAGTATCAGGTTTAAAAAGCCTTTAGACATTTTTTGACCGCAAATTCAAAGAAAAGGTTCCGAAAAATATTTAGTTATGATTTTGGCTGTAAACAGAAAGCTCTGAGCGATTTTCTTGCCTCGAGTTCATCTTGAAAAAGAGCAAACACCGGGAAGCCGGCCGGCTTAAAACATAAATAAGCTTATGCTTACCTGACTCATGATTTTCAGGGACACTTGACTCTCAATACTTGTCTTCGTGAATGAAAATTATTGTCTCTGTACATGTTTCACCGAATTATATTTATTTTATTGATTGTTAGTAGTCCCTCTCGCAATTTTTATCGCTGCACCGGTTGTTTCCAGTCGAACATAAACATCGCCGCGCGTAAATATCACTCGCTTTTTAAGATTACACATAACAAAACCATAAACCGTTTTATAAATAAAGGGAAATAAGACCTTAACATAACAAATTCTCTATCATGTTGAAGCCTAAATGGTAACTCTATTAATCCCTGCAAGTTTGGTGCCTGTCAAAAGTGAGAACCCGTCCGGCTGGCCGAAAAGGTGATTTTGGGAATTTTTTTATCGTTTTCACTAAAAGCCCATAATTATTAACCTGCGTATCAAACAGGACCAGATTTCTCTAACTGAAAAGTCCCGGCATTATGGAATTCTAATTCTCTTCATGAAAACGTTTTATAATGTGGTCAACGCCATAATTTATTGTGCAAAGGAAGCGCGTGCTTTGATCGTCCTGGATATTGAATGAGTGCAATTTGTCTTGCAAAATTTTGAAAAACTGCAGAATTATAGGTTTAAATAGGGCAAAAAAGAACAAATTTTGTCCGAGGTCCGTATGATAAAAAAAGGGCCTCATAGTACTGTTTACCTGAGACGTAATGAGAAAAAGTATGTTTAAAAGGCTGGTTTACACGCCATCAGATTCGTCGCCAAGATTTACTTGTAAAGTAAACTTGTCGAACACAGAAAATCCGGCCTGATTTTTTATTTTGGCCTCCCTTTTAGACAGAGGAATGCAACGTGTAAATTGGCTGCCACCAAGGACTATCGTGGCGCGTGTGTTTCTTAAAATTATATTTCGGGGTTGTCCAATAATCCATAGTCTCTCAAACGGAGCAATGTTGGAGAGACCGTGGTGAATGCCACATTATGATGCAACAGCTAATGCAAATACAATACACGAATAGGTCTATTTGTTTTCTAGGCCTAATCTACTGTGATCGAACATGATTGCTATTTTGGGGTGGACAAATAAGACTATTAACTCAATGTAAAATTTGTTTCACTCTTGGACTGTCAAATTATTTTCCTCTAAAACCACTTAGCCTTTGCCTCAAAAGTCACATGAACGTGCCCTGATCTGTGGATTACAAGTTTATTGTTTGATTTAAATTATGAATTTATTAACGTGAGCTTCGCTTTTAGCCCTGGCTAAATTTATAGTATATACTAAAACAGTGGATAGTGTTTTTCGCGCGCTCTGATTGGCTGCTCAATCAGTGAATATCCTGCACTATTCACTGATTCACCTCTAGTTCCTCCGAGCGAGAGACGCCAAACTCGCGTAAGTTGCAAAATGCCTTCCCGGTTTGCTGCCGTAACAAACAAAGAAATTTCACAACTAATCAAGCAAGCTGTTTCCGAAATACACGAAGAAAGTGACGAAGCTCGGGGTGGAAGTTTTCACAGGTAAAACTTTGTCTTTTTGACTTGAATTTATCGATAAAACCGGCGAAAAAGTTTTGTTGTTTACAAATGCAAATTAAGTTTAAGTCTTGCGTTACTTTTTTTAGTTGACTTGTTCATAAATAAGCTTAAAACTAAATCTAATAATCCTTTTTACAGAATGATTTTAAATACAAAAAGAATTCACAACTCCTTTTGAGGAAATTTCCCCGCAAGAGGTAAACAAATGCCTTCAAAAGTTTTATTTGCCGGCAAGAAAAAGCGACGACAGCGGCCGTTCGGTCATTGCGCGCCAAAATTGTAATCGTTGCAGGCAACAGTAAATGAGTTAAAAATCATCATTTTTGTGCTCAATTATCTCACTGTTTTAGTATATACTAAAACAATTATTCACCTCAGTGTCGGTGGCTAGTGATAGATATTTACCTCGCCGCTAACGCGGCTTCGGTAAATATCCATCACTAGCCACCTCCACTTCGGTGAATAATTGTTATATATTATATTTGATTGAAATATATTGTGTTTTGCTTACCTTGTGCGAAATTTACATATGTATTGAAAATTTTACAGTTTTAGAGAAAAGGTATTAAGGAAAAATATTGCTTTTTGTGTTAAAACCTGATGTGGTCTCTAGAATAGTGTATATTGTGATAGTGCAAACTTAATTAAGTTTGCTGTTATTTATTTATATTTTCTGGTTGCATTTATTTTTTAGCTGCCCACAGTAAATAAAAGAAGATGAGATTAATTGAAAGGCGGCTTAAGACTGGCAGATGTTTTTCGAAATATAATAATCATAGTTTAAAGGAGGGTACTAAGGTAGGAGTTTAGAGTGTATGGGTTGCTCAGGTCTCTTAATCTATTCTCCTATTATAGACCTGTTTTAGAAGAGTTTTACATTAAAAATTATAGCCTGGTATTGATTTCCCTACTAGTCATGTAAAACTCCCAATAGTAGCATATTAAGTACACGGTCCATTTGAATGTAGAAAAACCTGTTGTAAAGCAGGAACTCTAAAGCCCCAACCACTTGGAGAGGCACATACCCGTATAGGTATCCTAAGGAGGTGAGTCCACCCCCGCCCCCCGACCTGCTCTTCCGGAACCCTTGAAGTCACTACATAACCAAACTACACGCCTTCTTTTTGATTAACAGACCAGTTGCTCTGTTAGTGCGTTTGTCGTTCAACAGAAGGGAGAAGCAATGTACACGAACTCTGTCATCGCCTTCTCTGTGATAATAAGTATCGAAACACTCAGCATATGTGTTGGAAACGCTTTCGTAATTTTCGTATTTTGGACGCAGTTCACGGGAAGTAGAAGACGAGCCAGCTATCTTCTGATCAATCTAGCGGTTGCCGATTTCTTAATAGGAGTTACAAAAATTCCAGGGTTTATAACCATCTCCATTCCCTCTCTGATGCGAAAACGAAACATTGACGACCTCGGAAACTATATTGCAGCATTTCACATCCTGTTTTCGACAGCTTCAGTAGTTTCTCTTGCTACTGTTTCAGTGGAACGCACTGCAGCCGTCTTGTGGCCACTTGCTCATCGAACTTCAAGTGACAGAGTGTATGTCTATTGTATTGCTTTTATCTGGGTGACTGCGATGAGTGTGTTCCTCATTTATATTCTACCTTTCTTCAACGTGTGGCCCTTTGAATTTCTTCGTGAATGAAAATTATTGTCTCTGTACATGTTTCACCGAATTATATTTATTTTATTGATTGTTAGTAGTCCCTCTCGCAATTTTTATCGCTGCACCGGTTGTTTCCAGTCGAACATAAACATCGCCGCGCGTAAATATCACTCGCTTTTTAAGATTACACATAACAAAACCATAAACCGTTTTATAAATAAAGGGAAATAAGACCTTAACATAACAAATTCTCTATCATGTTGAAGCCTAAATGGTAACTCTATTAATCCCTGCAAGTTTGGTGCCTGTCAAAAGTGAGAACCCGTCCGGCTGGCCGAAAAGGTGATTTTGGGAATTTTTTTATCGTTTTCACTAAAAGCCCATAATTATTAACCTGCGTATCAAACAGGACCAGATTTCTCTAACTGAAAAGTCCCGGCATTATGGAATTCTAATTCTCTTCATGAAAACGTTTTATAATGTGGTCAACGCCATAATTTATTGTGCAAAGGAAGCGCGTGCTTTGATCGTCCTGGATATTGAATGAGTGCAATTTGTCTTGCAAAATTTTGAAAAACTGCAGAATTATAGGTTTAAATAGGGCAAAAAAGAACAAATTTTGTCCGAGGTCCGTATGATAAAAAAAGGGCCTCATAGTACTGTTTACCTGAGCCGTAATGAGAAAAAGTATGTTTAAAAGGCTGGTTTACACGCCATCAGATTCGTCGCCAAGATTTACTTGTAAAGTAAACTTGTCGAACACAGAAAATCCGGCCTGATTTTTTATTTTGGCCTCCCTTTTAGACAGAGGAATGCAACGTGTAAATTGGCTGCCACCAAGGACTATCGTGGCGCGTGTGTTTCTTAAAATTATATTTCGGGGTTGTCCAATAATCCATAGTCTCTCAAACGGAGCAATGTTGGAGAGACCGTGGTGAATGCCACATTATGATGCAACAGCTAATGCAAATACAATACACGAATAGGTCTATTTGTTTTCTAGGCCTAATCTACTGTGATCGAACATGATTGCTATTTTGGGGTGGACAAATAAGACTATTAACTCAATGTAAAATTTGTTTCACTCTTGGACTGTCAAATTATTTTCCTCTAAAACCACTTAGCCTTTGCCTCAAAAGTCACATGAACGTGCCCTGATCTGTGGATTACAAGTTTATTGTTTGATTTAAATTATGAATTTATTAACGTGAGCTTCGCTTTTAGCCCTGGCTAAATTTATTTAGTATATACTAAAACAGTGGATAGTGTTTTTCGCGCGCTCTGATTGGCTGCTCAATCAGTGAATATCCTGCACTATTCACTGATTCACCTCTAGTTCCTCCGAGCGAGAGACGCCAAACTCGCGTAAGTTGCAAAATGCCTTCCCGGTTTGCTGCCGTAACAAACAAAGAAATTTCACAACTAATCAAGCAAGCTGTTTCCGAAATACACGAAGAAAGTGACGAAGCTCGGGGTGGAAGTTTTCACAGGTAAAACTTTGTCTTTTTGACTTGAATTTATCGATAAAACCGGCGAAAAAGTTTTGTTGTTTACAAATGCAAATTAAGTTTAAGTCTTGCGTTACTTTTTTTAGTTGACTTGTTCATAAATAAGCTTAAAACTAAATCTAATAATCCTTTTTACAGAATGATTTTAAATACAAAAAGAATTCACAACTCCTTTTGAGGAAATTTCCCCGCAAGAGGTAAACAAATGCCTTCAAAAGTTTTATTTGCCGGCAAGAAAAAGCGACGACAGCGGCCGTTCGGTCATTGCGCGCCAAAATTGTAATCGTTGCAGGCAACAGTAAATGAGTTAAAAATCAACATTTTTGTGCTCAATTATCTCACTGTTTTAGTATATACTAAAACAATTATTCACCTCAGTGTCGGTGGCTAGTGATAGATATTTACCTCGCCGCTAACGCGGCTTCGGTAAATATCCATCACTAGCCACCTCCACTTCGGTGAATAATTGTTATATATTATATTTGATTGAAATATATTGTGTTTTGCTTACCTTGTGCGAAATTTACATATGTATTGAAAATTTTACAGTTTTAGAGAAAAGGTATTAAGGAAAAATATTGCTTTTTGTGTTAAAACCTGATGTGGTCTCTAGAATAGTGTATATTGTGATAGTGCAAACTTAATTAAGTTTGCTGTTATTTATTTATATTTTCTGGTTGCATTTATTTTTTAGCTGCCCACAGTAAATAAAAGAAGATGAGATTAATTGAAAGGCGGCTTAAGACTGGCAGATGTTTTTCGAAATATAATAATCATAGTTTAAAGGAGGGTACTAAGGTAGGAGTTTAGAGTGTATGGGTTGCTCAGGTCTCTTAATCTATTCTCCTATTATAGACCTGTTTTAGAAGAGTTTTACATTAAAAATTATAGCCTGGTATTGATTTCCCTACTAGTCATGTAAAACTCCCAATAGTAGCATATTAAGTACACGGTCCATTTGAATGTAGAAAAACCTGTTGTAAAGCAGGAACTCTAAAGCCCCAACCACTTGGAGAGGCACATACCCGTATAGGTATCCTAAGGAGGTGAGTCCACCCCCGCCCCCCGACCTGCTCTTCCGGAACCCTTGAAGTCACTACATAACCAAACTACACGCCTTCTTTTTGATTAACAGACCAGTTGCTCTGTTAGTGCGTTTGTCGTTCAACAGAAGGGAGAAGCAATGTACACGAACTCTGTCATCGCCTTCTCTGTGATAATAAGTATCGAAACACTCAGCATATGTGTTGGAAACGCTTTCGTAATTTTCGTATTTTGGACGCAGTTCACGGGAAGTAGAAGACGAGCCAGCTATCTTCTGATCAATCTAGCGGTTGCCGATTTCTTAATAGGAGTTACAAAAATTCCAGGGTTTATAACCATCTCCATTCCCTCTCTGATGCGAAAACGAAACATTGACGACCTCGGAAACTATATTGCAGCATTTCACATCCTGTTTTCGACAGCTTCAGTAGTTTCTCTTGCTACTGTTTCAGTGGAACGCACTGCAGCCGTCTTGTGGCCACTTGCTCATCGAACTTCAAGTGACAGAGTGTATGTCTATTGTATTGCTTTTATCTGGGTGACTGCGATGAGTGTGTTCCTCATTTATATTCTACCTTTCTTCAAGGTGTGGCCCTTTGAATATGCGGTTATAGCACTGAACATCGTTCTTGTACTATCCATTCTTACCACTTGTTCTACGTACATCATTATACGCGCCCATTTGAAACGTTCACCCCAAATATTTAACAGTGATCAAAGGCGAAGCGTGGAAAGAAACGTAAAACTCTCAAAAACGGTATTTCTGGTCATTGCATTGTCATTTGCTTGTTGGGTTCCAGCTGTCATTTTGTACGTCATCCATTACGTCTTTTGCAAAGAATGTATTCCAGCCGAAGTCGTTTTGGTGGGAACTGTTCTGCATTTCGCAAACTCTCTTGTTAATCCTATAGCATATACTTGCAGGCTGTCAACTTTCAAGAAAACGCTAAATAGACTCCTAAAAAGGCTAAAAGTTCGTGTGGAAATAACAAAGCTTTGAAAGAAAAATGTCCCCTTCCTTGCCAATCATGGCCAAAATCAATCATGGCCATCCTATCATTTTTGCCTTGTCGTGAGAGACCTCTGCTAGCAGGGAACATCAGACCCAAAGGGAAAAAAACCTCATGCATAAAGCAAACGATGCAATTTTGAATCAATACTTATAGGGGCAAACAGAACGAACGAACAGCTTTACCTCAGTCCCGTTCAGCCCCGTCGTCGACAAAGCACGCCGCTGTATTCGTGGTTAACAATGATGGCGATTTTAATGAAATTCATTAATCGTTTGTCCATTGCCGCATAGCTGACACTATACGATGTTATGAGTTCCTTGCAGTATTTCTTTTAAACAGTTCAGTTTTTCTTTCAAAACACACACGCTAAAATTCCCATAGAAGTTACCTCGGCTGCTTGATCTGAATTATGCTTTGCAACTGGGAAATAACGACAGTGCTTCTAAATACGGCTCCGGTCTTTGCACCCCAATACAAATAACTGGAAAATTGAACCTTCTCCGATCTCAGTTGCTAATGCTGCCAAAAGATCTCTACCGAAAAAGACGGCGAGTTGCTTTTCGAAAAAGAAAACCGAAATCGAAAATCTGGCTTCGAATACAGCTCTTATTTGCTATATTAAGAACTATACACAGATGCGTCAGAGGTTCTAGATATCCATTCAAATCACGTGGGGTCTCAGAAGACTTCACTTTCGCTGTAGCTGGTCTACATCTGCACTCATAATTTTAGGCCTAGATTTTTGATAGTTTCTTTTTTTTCTTAGTAACACTTAATTTTGCTTTTCCCACTTTTAAATTATTCACAATTGTAAGTAGTTTTTCTATCGTGGAGATATACTTAGTTTTTAATTTGTAAACGATGCGATATAGTTTAAAATTGTAAATATTACTTATTGTTCTGATACTTGAATAAAGATTGGTTTACTAGCGTAGAGTTGTTGCTTTGCCAATCTAAACCTATTTATTTTTTGACGTTCTCGTTGTCGTTGCTTTAGCTCCCGAGCATCTCCTGAGTAGTTGTTTCCTTCTACTGGTACTGAGAGTCATTCCCCTCCACGTGTCTTATAACGCCATGATTGGGGACTTAAGCTTGTATAGCGCGTTTTCACTGACATAGCCAGCAGCTAAAAATTTCTACATGGCCACCGTTTTATTGTTTTGGAACACCAATATCGCGGGCATGACGTCATGGGAAAACGTTTTATTGGCTGGCGAATCTGAGGTTGCAGGTGACTGGGGAGACTGGGTCAGTGATGCGTCGAATTGCATTATGGGACTGTTGTAAAAGACGATTTTTTGCCAGTTTCCTCACAATAGCCAATAACAGAATAGATTATTTCTCCAAAACATTCATATAGTAATTCGTCACATCACCGAGTCATTCTTATGTGCAAACTCAAGTAAGCCTTTGCATACATGGGGCAGTTAAAAAGCTATACAGAGGCCTGGTTACAGCTTGAGAATGTTTCAGTGCGAGTTCGTCCATTTCGCCCAATAATTTGATCGGAAAGGTTTAAGAGTGGCTGTCTGTAAGGATCGACAACCGGCGGTCAGCGACTCATTTGGCGAATCCCTGATATTTTGCCCAAAGTTAGCCTTGGGTACACTATTTTCAAAAATCATATTCAAAAGTTCCAACGGTTTTGTTTATTTGGGAAATTTGAGAAAAATTAAAAGTGCGGTCAAAATGCCGGCAAAGTGCAGTTTTTTGGTTCATTAAAAGGTGCGATTATAAACCTCCGCCGAAGTCTTAAAATGAAATCAGTTGACCTCAAAATAAAAAGAATTTCAAAGCAATCAATCTTCTACACTACCAATGTTTTAATCTTTTCAAATATGATAATACAAT
>CALNXI010004712.1:0-22463 GCA_942486025.1 Porites evermanni | reverse complement strand
CTCATGATGGAAGTTTATTCAACGGCATCAAAGATAATTCTTACGTCGCGACAACAGTAAGTAGCTTGATCGCCTCAGCACATAACCGTAAACTTCCATTTGGGCTTCTACTAGGTGCCAAGGGCCTTTGTTAATGTCACAGGCTACTTTAGTCTTAATACTCACAGTTCTTAAACCTGGTAACCTCTCTACCCTTAAAGCTTGTCTGATCTCATCCTTCATTTCTGGAAACCTTCTCTGCTCTGATTGGCAGAGTTGTTTTTTTTTTGGCACAAACGGGAAACCTGTAATTTGCCTGTAAATTTAACACGCTGCTCCCCGCCCAGGTCGTTTATGGCAGATGGACGCAGCTAGTCTGCAAGCAAGCTCTCCTATTTGGGCGAGTGAAACGAGTCTCGCGAGAACGCGCGAGCGAGCGACGCAGCCTCAGTGATAACGTGATTAGCGCATGCGCAAGGTATCTTCAATTCTGTACACTTACTATTTAACTCGTCACCTGTTCTTGAACTTTTCATACGACTTTCTCACATCCTTATCAGGTAACAAAGCTGTCCACCAACCCATTCCACGAATCGGATAACTCCAGTAGGATAAAGACCACTCCATTTTCCATGGTTCTTAAGGGGGCGGATGGGAATGTCATCCCCGTCAAAGGACTCAAGTCGCCAGTCAATATATTTCTGCCTGTAAAAGAACCAACTCAGGTAAGGTAATTAGAAAAAAAATTTATTCACTGTTCAAAAACTGTATAAAAATTATTATTTTTTACATAAAAATAAACTTTTAAACTTGAAATTCGGAGGGCTTTGTTCTTCTGGCTAAGTTGACATTGTTGTTGCATCTGTAAATTGATAGCCGAAAGATCTTCTTAGTTTTTGTCATGATTCGTACTCTTAAAACTCTTACAGTGTTTTTTCATCTCTCATGTTCAGGAAAGCGTTTAAGCAAACCAGTCAACTAGATTTTTAAAATTCATTCAGAATCTTGAAGGATGTTTTAGGCATCCGAAATTTTACCAATCAGATTCAGAAGAAATGAAATTTGGGAAAACGTAACATAATCTTGACGGGATACGGATTTGACCGCTACTCTGGAAAGGGGATTTGCCAAAATCTTTGCACGTGATGCCGTATTGGGAGAAAAACGGTATTGGGATAGAGATGACAGTAGTTCGGGATACGGAAGGGAGCCCCGGAATACGGAATCAGGACCCTACCCCCACCCTCTTCCAGTCCCCTCTCATTCTTTCCTGTTTCTGATTTCTCGTAACAGATTACACTAAACATCTCTCAAACGCCCTCAGCCAGTGGCTCCATGTCTTTGCACAAAGTCACCGCCCCAAACAATGACAGTACCATAAGGGCCGAAATCCTGCCATCCGACGGAAGTTCGGAGCTTACAATTTACTTCCGCTTCAATGAACCCCCTTCCTTAACAGAATACGACTTAAAAACAACTCTCCCGCACCAGGACCACGCGGTCGGAAATTACACGCTGTTTGTATCACGTGATCAAATGCAAGGTAGCGGCGACTACTACCTAGGAATTTTACCGACTGCCCATGAAAATGAACCAAGGGAAACGGCAGTAAATTACACTTTTGATGTCATCTCTTCAGCGTGTTACTTTTGGGACGAGTCTTCCAAGGAGTGGAGCAGCAAAGGATGTAAGGTAAACTGCTGTTAATGGTAAATCTTCGGTCAACGATTTAGAGTAGGGAGGCAGAGAGGGAAGCAGCTGATTCATGATTCCACTCTATCAACATTGATGGCGATGTTGGCTTGGGTGTTTAAACGGACCCTACACCCTACACACATGTTGCTGGAATGAAAAGTTAAGCTGCATAGAATTCTGATTCTGATTCTTATCACCGGCATAAGAACAATAGAAATGTAGGTTGAATCATGCAAACATTGAACCAACAACACCCAAGATGAAGACATCTCTTCGCCTAACCACACTTAGCCTGTGTCAGGGTCTCGATAGTAGTTGAAATTGAAGGCAAGGCTGATCGGACAGCTAAGGGTTACAAATTTATTTGCCCAATATTTCGACTAGACAAAACTAGTCTTCATCAGGTAGCTTTTCTAGCCCCTGATAAAGACTATTTTTGTCTAGTCGAAATATTGGGCAAATAAATTTGTAACCCTTAGCTGTCCGATCATCCTTGCCTTCAATTTTTAGTGTTATTCTGTATTGCTGATCCTGATCTACGACAAGACCCGGCTTTCCCTCGCTGCTGTTTGTCCAAGTGGTCCTTAAAAGAATTGTTCTCGATAGTAGGGACGTCACGAAAGCAAGGTCAAGATTTGAAAAAGGGGACGAGATCTCTCTGCCCAGCCCCCGCCCGTTTTTCGAATATATCAGTATCTCTGCTCATTACTATCTTGAATCACGGAACAAGCTAAACCACACATACGATGTTGA
The DNA here is from genome assembly GCA_942486025.1 of Porites evermanni. NCBI lineage: Eukaryota > Metazoa > Cnidaria > Anthozoa > Scleractinia > Poritidae > Porites > Porites evermanni. The sequence goes on along the minus strand of CALNXI010004712.1, from coordinate 20,036 downwards.
CAACTCTGTATTACTCTTCTCTAATTTGTAAGTGTTTACTCTCGACGTGTTACCTATCTTGTCTAAGGTTATGTGTACACAATATCGGATAGCTTTTTTTGCCACCACGAAAAGCTACAAGGTATGGTACGAACAGCAACGGCCCGGGCTGGAGCAAGACGTTTTCACACATCGAACATCACTAAATTCCAGTTCTCATTCCTGAATATTTACTTCCGCCTCAGTGGGCTCCAGTCCTCGCTCCTACTTGTTCACTTCCGCTACTCTCCGAATACCTGATCACACTGCATCAAAGTGTGGCACAGAACCTATCCGCTATGTGTCGCTCAAGTTTCGAGATCTTCGCATCGTGTGAACAGAAGGTCAATCCGGTATAGTTTTGATGCCAGCGCAAGAGCTATCTGTTATAGTATCAACATACCCTACGTCTAACCACCTTCTTACCATAATTTTACAGGTTCATAACCAAACTAGCCGCCATCTTACTCGCTGCCAATGTTCACACTTGACATGGTTCGGTGCAGATTTGTTCATCCCACCAAATAAACTTGACATCAAAGCTTCAATCAAAAAGTTAGCTGAGCTTCACAAGCACCCCGCGCTGCTCGCTACCTTCTGTACTATTATTGGATTGTACATTCTTGGGATGATCTGGGCAAGACGTAAGGACAGAAAAGACATCACCAAGGTTTGAGTGAAATAGTTTTTTTGTTTACAATTAAGTGAACCTAGCCAGCAGTGCAGGCGTTTTCATAGGGCGCGTCAAGCACCTACCCTAAGGGTTGCTACTTCTTCTCTCCCCAATCTTTCTCTGTCATAAAATAAAAGATGAACAAGTCTGCCCAAAATACGCCTTCACTGCAAGCTTAAGTGAACCTCAAACCAAATCAGACGTTTTGGCCAACAAAACTACGCGCAGATCATCATTGAAGCCAGTACACGTTGCTGGTCAACCTTGTTCCCAGGGCCGACTTTTCTTGACTGGGAGAAGAAAAACCCCTGGGAACGAGACTGATGACGGCACTAAGCGCGGGAAAAAGAGCGTAGGGCAAATCGCAACTTCTTTTTTATTGATAGAAAAGGTGACACGATTTATTTAGCCCATCACAACTCTGAACGTTAAAAACCTAAAAACTAAAAAACCTAAGAAATAAAGGAAAACGATATAATAAAATAAATATAAACGATTTAGAGGTAGCACATCCACATACTTTTTCTTTGTCTACCTTACTCCTGGGCTAATTTGAATTTGGAAATGCTGGTTTACGAGGAGATGGGAAAACCCGGAGAAAAACCTTTCGGAGTAAAGGAGAGAACCAACGACAAACTCAATCCACATATAGCGTCGACGCCGGGATTTAAACCCGGGCCAAATTGGTGGGAGGCGAGCGCTCTCACCANAAACCTAAGAAATAAAGGAAAACGATATAATAAAATAAATATAAACGATTTAGAGGTAGCACATCCACATACTTTTTCTTTGTCTACCTTACTCCTGGGCTAATTTGAATTTGGAAATGCTGGTTTACGAGGAGATGGGAAAACCCGGAGAAAAACCTTTCGGAGTAAAGGAGAGAACCAACGACAAACTCAATCCACATATAGCGTCGACGCCGGGATTTAAACCCGGGCCAAATTGGTGGGAGGCGAGCGCTCTCACCACTGGGCCACCCTTGCGCCAATACTTGCGCCAACCCTGCACCACCCATGCGCCATCCTTGTGCCACCCTTGCACCACTCTCTTACACCTCGGCTACTCTTTTCTTTTCTAGGTAGGCCTGGTGCCTGTTCTAGATAATGACCCAGCAGACAGATATCGCTATGAAGTCACAGTCCATACAGCGCGTGGGAAAAATGCAGGAACAAGCGCTAATGTCTCTATTCTAATCGCTGGTGAGGAAGGTCAGAGCGCGGTGCACATGTTAAAGAGCACGTCAAGAACATGTCTACAGCCAGGCAGTGTTGACTCATTCCTTATAACGACATCAGACTGCCTGGGCAGTCTGACATATATCCGTATGTGGCATGATAATACTGGTAAAAGTCCGTCATGGTTTGTCTCCCAGCTGGTCATCCGGGATATTGAAACAGACGAAAAGTTCTTCTTTCTGTGCAATAGTTGGCTGGCCTGCGATGAGGGTGATGGACAGGTTGATCGACTCTTTCCAGTGGCGGGAAAAGAAGAGCTGCGCGACTTTGTCCATCTGTTCAAGACCAAGACATCACGTGACTTTTCTGACGGGCACTTGTGGTTTTCGATAGCTTTTCGGCCAGTGCGCAGTCGCTTTACGTGTATGCAACGAGTGTCCTGTTGTTTGTCTCTTCTGATGTGCTCAATGCTAGCTAACGTACTCTGGTATCGAACGCCGGTGCAGGATCAAAACAACGTTCTTATAGATCTCGGGTTCTTTGAGTTCACCTGGCACGAGATTCTGATTGGAATTCAATCGAGTTTGGTCGTCTTTCCAATCAACCTGTTGATAGTTCAGTTATTCAGAAATAGAGGGGTGAGCCCAAAGGCGAAACAAAAGTACGCAGAGAGGACAACAGCAAGAGGCGATTCCAATGTCAGAACAAAACAACGCTCGATAACTCGAAAACAAACTGCTGTATCGCTCAGCGATATTACACCGACAGCTTCGCGAAACGAAATGTCGGCCTCTTTCAAGCAAAAAAACGTGACTTTAAAAAACTTAACACGCATGCGTACACCTGTGCCCGCGCGCAAAGACTCGACGGACGACGATTTCTTCTGTTCTTTGATTGAGAGTAAAATTGGAGTTCCATCGGAGGAAAAAGAAATCAAACCAAAAAAGCAGAAAACCCTACATAACCCTGACTCATTGGAGGAGGAGCCCGACTTTTTATCTTCGGATATTTACTACTATTTGTATCAAGACGAGTCACAGGATGGGGATAAAGGTGCTGTCATGTAGTTGATTTAATACTTGTTTCCATGGCTTGTAAGTAGAGACCTTTAGATTCGAGGAAGAGAACGACTTCAGGAACGAGATTTGACTTAAAGTTTTTTTTTGCGTGTTCTCAAAAAATAGACACCCCGGAAAGCTTCATTTTCCTTTTTTTTTACTAGAAAAGTTAGTACTGTTATGTTTATTGAAGGAAGTAAGGCCCTCTCCCGATCACAAAATGATAAAACTTCTACCATTTGTTAACTCGTTTCAACCACTACGACATTTTTGCTAAAACTTGTTGTAGAGTGACGAAGACTATCACGTCGTCTCGCAAAAATGACGCGGGTTGACCCGCGCGCACTACTTAGTTTTGAGAAAATCTCGTACTCGAAGTCTTACTCGTCTTAGAATCTCAATTGCGATTTTAAGGCATGGCATTTATCTAGGCAAGGGACCGCAAGCTCAAGCGGTAGGTAATAAGCGTATTTGTTTCCCAACCAATCAACATCTGTCGCTTTCCGTGTTTTCATTCCTTGGCTATCACTGAATTTTCGAAGCATTTCAGCAAATGAGTGCGCCAACCACACAGAGTCGTCGGTCGCGCAAAACATTGTACCGCCTTACTTATCTCACTAGAAATGCTTCAATAAAAAGATTTCCTGAGTCAGTATATCAAATGTGGTATGTGACCGGTCGTTGAGAAAGTTTTTATTCTAAGGGAAATTGAACCTTTTTTAAGGTCTGCATTAATCTTGTATTATTTAATCTTTACCAGCTCTCCCTGAATCGACTTACAACCGCGATTCAGTAGGATCAACTTCCCCTTTAGTTCCTCCTGAAAACACCAAGGAAAAGAAAAGAAGAAAGAAAACGAAATGTTTATTTCCATGGTGGTTTGTGTACTTCGGGTGGTTTTTCTGCATTTCAACAGCAGCTGCGGCCGGATTCTTCACGTTGTTGTACGGACTTCAATTTGAGAACAAGCAACAAGAAGAATGGCTGGTGTCCATGTTTGTATCGATGTTCCAAGACGTCTTGGTAAGCCAGCCGCTAAAGGTTGTCATCGTCGCTATTTTCTTTGCTCTTCTCTTCAAGAAACCCCAAGATGAGGACGATGACGTCATCAACGCTGAGCTGGCGAGAGACGAGGAATGGCTCGAGAAAAATCTTAGTCATGCGCGTAAGGCAGATGGAAAGAGTGCTGTCACACAATCTCTTCGTCCTCCTGATAAGGTAATGTGGTCAGAATGACACTCTTCTACGATTGCTTGTCATGTGATATTGCAGCCTCGTCTCCAGAGCTTTTCTCTTAGAAGATGAGAGTGAAATTTTAAGGGAAAAGATTTGGAGACGAGGTAAGTGATATTGTAGCCTTTAACTACTCCTTTACGAAATAGCCATAAATTAACTCGCAAGTTTCAGCGAATATTGGCATTTCAAAAACGATAACAAAAACGCCAGGAATGGAGATCTAACAATTTGTTACCCAGGTCTCCCACGGTCAAAAGGATTCATGCCAAACAAGCATGAGTAAGGTTAGGTATCATGTTCAAACCAAGTACCAATGGGGTATCAAAAAAGCCCGTTTTAATCTTTAAATTTCACCTTCACGAATATTCTGTGGCAAATAAACGTTTTCCTTTCCTTTTCCTTGTAACCCAGACACTCCTACAAGCTGCTCGAGCGCGCCTTTTCAAAGAAAGGAAGATGCACTCGGTTATCCGGGAAATCGTGCTCTACCTCATGTTTGTGTGGATAGTTCTGCTAGTAGCGTACGGTCATAGAGACCCGTATGCACACTTCATGACGCAAAACATGGAGAACTCGTTCGCTGGGCACCAAGAGTCACCTGGCGCCCGCGAAGATGACAAACAAGAAACAACCAAACAGAAAGCTGTCGGAGGCGATACCGTTAAACTTTCTGACGTAAGTACACGACAATGCCGAGTGTACCTTTCCCGGATAAATTTAGGTTTCTGGGAAACTGCCCACCTACCCCTCTCCTAAGCCAACATTTTGCCTTAAGTGAGAAGTAAGTGATAATGTTGACTTAGGGGAGGGGTAGGTTGGCAATAGACCATTTCCGGGTTGTCTCAAGCCTCTGTTTTAAAGAAGAGCTAGGTGTGAAGCTATTGATTTGAAAATGATTTTTTATTCTCATGCTAAACAACTCATTTTCAAAAGAAAGGTTTTGCAATTAGCCTCATTTTGAAAACGAGAACTTTTGAAACTCGAAAATGGCAATTTGGAGATGGCGTGAGAATGGGTTGGTGTTGCGTCGCATTGCACTGTGGGACTGTTTCGGCGAAAGAATGTTGACCCAGTACCTGCGCAACTTTATAGTAGCTAATTCGTCACTTTCAAGTTTCCCATAATACACCTTGTTTACCCTCCACAATTTGCTCAAGAATTGTTTTCCATTTCTTCTGGGTATTACAGTCGTCCCAAGAGAAAGAGAAAACAATGCTTACAATATAATGTTACTCCAAAACTTTCTCTAGAGGTTTTGCTCATAATAACGTGTACACACATTAATCATTTACGTGTGCACACGTAATGATAAACGTTACTGCATTCTTAAGAAATATTTCGTTTAACAAAAGAGGGACCACTCACATTTGGCCGGTCTTCCTGTCCATCAACATCACCGCTTCTAGAAGGCAAAGAAAGAAAGACTGCGATTGAATTAGCCAGTAGAGGCAAGAACTAAAGGTTGATAACATCAACTAACAAAGTAACAATACACGGCTCACTTTGATTCTAATAATGATGACTTCCCGAAACATCAATCAAAGAGAACGAGAATGTTATTCATTCTCAATACTACACTCACCCAGCCTCCTTCTCAGGCGCTTCGTTTTTCGCATGGTTTCGCATAGAGGCGAGCGCGAAACGCGAGTGACTGGTGAAGAAGCGCAAAGGACCACGGGAAGGGTAAAGATGGGAGGCGAAGCCGTTTTCTCCTTCCCGCCTTTCTTTGCGTGAAAATTTTCATCAAGAGAGAGACGTCTGGGAACGAGAGGGAGACACTTAGCCGTATGATCATATTCAACTTACGCACGAAATTTACACTACTTATCAATTTTTACCTTGATACCATCCTGAATATCCCTAAGGTCACCAATGTCAATGATTTCTGGGAATGGATGAATCAGACGCTAGTTCCAGGCCTTTATAGTGGTGTGTGGTACAACGGAAAACGCGGGCAGCGTGGGTTCCTGGACGATAAGATGTCTTATGTAGTGGGTGTGGCTCGAATCAGGCAGCTTCGAGTTAAAAGTGGTAAGTTCTCAAATGTGAAAGCAAACCAAGTGAACAAACTCCAGTTGGTACCGTTCATTTACTCTTAGTGGCCTTCTGACACCATATCGACCTTTGTGGAAAGACCTCTGCAAAAATCCGACCTTTGGCTACCGCGTGAGAAATTACAGTGTTTGTATGAGAATCTTATGTCTAATGATTTCCGTAAAACGGTTGTTCTGAAGAAAGTATGAATTGTAAACTTAAGCTACAAAGCAAAGGATTCTACTTGCAAATTTTGGAGGCTGTACCCGTGTTTAAATTTCTCCAGTCGCTTGCTTTAGATTTTCCATATATTTGTCTGCAATTTTTCCCGGGAAATTTAGTCGGCAGCAAGAAAAAGTTTTACAGACAAATGTATAGAACATTGTAAAAAGTGGTTCTAGCCCAGGTAACGCCCTCAAATTTTTTCAGTAGAATCCTTAGGAGTGAAGCTTTAGTTTACAATTCTTATATTTTTCAAAACAGAACAGAAATTATTCGACATTAGATTCTCATACAAACACTGTTATTCACTGACGCGGTTGCCTACCTATCAAGACGGATAAGGTCTATTTCCTTAACTTTGCATCACTTAGACTGAAACTCTGGAAAACTACTAGCTAAAAGTCGAATTTAAGTAACTCGAACTTTCGTTTAAGATAGCGGTTCAAGGACTGGTGGGTTTAGTCAGCTTTTACAATGTAATTACATGGTATTTGTAATGATTGCTTCAGCTCGACGCGGCAGCGGCAACAATTTTGAAATGAAGTCCTGCCACTGCCGCGCCAAATTCAAATGAAATTCTGCGCAACGGCAGTTTCCTACGAAGTTTGAGGCAGTTTGTAGTGATTCTTATGCTATCAATCCAAAGATGGGGTCCCAATAAAAGAAAAGGCGCGAATGTTCCTCGCGTTTTAATCAGTAATCATCAACTTTTTTTTAACGAACTAGGGGGGTTTTAAAGTTAGTGCCTATCTTCTTTATTACACTGTGGTATTTCAGGCACATGTGAAGTTGACCGAGTCTTTGACTCGCACGTGGGAGCCTGCAACGAGCCTTATTCCTGGGATGCAGAAGATCAGACTCCCTATTATGAACCCGGATGGAGACCAGCCAATCAGAATGCGTCTTACAACCAAGACTGCAGCGCATGGCACTACAAGACAACCGCTGAGCTAAAAACACGACCTTTCCTGGGGCACCTTGCACTCTACCGCGGAGGTGGTTACAAAGTGGACTTCAGCTCTACCATGGAAAGTGCGTCCTCTGTGTTAGACGATTTAAAAATGAATAACTGGGTGGACAAATACACACGCGCAGTATTCATCGAGTTCACGGTATACAACGGTTACAGCAACCTATACTGCGTTGTTAACCTGCTAGTCGAATTCACTGCCGCTGGAGGGGTTGTACCATTCATTCAGTTGCTGTCAACCCGAATTGATCGCTACGTGGGACACTTTTTGATATTTGTGCTGGTCTGTGAAGTTTCCTTCGCTCTCTTCACTTTATTCTTCACTTACCGCGAGTTCAAGCGGTTTCTTAACACAGAGCTGAAGGATTACATGACGGAGTTCTGGACTTGGATTGAGCTAACATTGTTGGGGTTATCATGGACTGCCATTGTTCTCTATGCAATCAGATTCGGTCTTGATCAATTCACGAAAAACACCTTTCGCAAAAATCCTCAAGAATTCGTAGACTTCCAATACCTGGCGCTTGTCGATCAGCTTTTCGGTTATGTTTACGCATTCGTGGTGTTTATGACTTCTGTCAAGTTTCTTCGCTTGTTCAGATTCAACCGCCGCATGTCGCTACTCGGATGTACGATCAAAACGGCTGGTCGGGAGCTCGTGCACTTCGGAATTATCTTCGGGCTAGTATTCGTCGGCTTCTCCCATCTCTGCTATCTGGTATTTTCACACGAGTTGTACAAATTCCACACTTTCGTGACGACTGTTGAGACCCTCATCAGCGTAATGCTGGGGAAATTTAGTTACGTCAGCTTGGAGCGGACAAATAGAGTTCTTGGGCCGCTCATGTTTTTCTTTTACAGTATAGGAGTGGTTTTCATCCTTGTAAACATGTTCTTGTCCATCATTATCGAGAACTTCTCCAAAGTGAAACGGAACAATGACCTCCAATCGAATGAACACGAGATTATTGACTTTATTGCCGATCAGTTTACAAGTTGGCTTGGTTTAAGGTCGCGTTCCATTTTCAAAAAAAATCGAGTCCACGTCGAGGAACAGCGGCCGAGGCCAAAATACAAGAAACGCAAACGAAAAAACGAAGCGCAGCAGCTCAAAGAGAGAGTTGACAGGTTGGTTACGCTTATAAAGAACGTTCACTTTGATGTAGCAGAGGATGATGATTTTCTTAGGAACGATGGTGAAGTTACTTATTTACTTCCGAATATCACACTGGAATCTTACGCTTGAGTTAAATAGTGCTCGTATACAATGAAACAATATTGGTACCTGTATTAGTAGCAATGTAGTGAGCCATATTCGCTGAGACGCCGCTCACATACTGGCGCCACACTGGCCGAACTTCTCATGGGACAAGTTCTCATGCAATATTATAACCGAGAGTTTTCGCCTTGTCATCACCGGGAGTTTCGAAAGCGTCCAAGCAACTTCCGACGATTTACCACGATTTTCCGAAGACTTCCAAGCACTGTCGAAATGACCGAAGAGTTCTGTTCCGACGACCATTGAGCATCTCCGACGGCTATTTAAAAGGCGACAATTTTTAGCATGTTGTGATACAGTTAGGACACAAAGTCAACAGTAAACGCCTTTTTGGAATATTTTTGGGAAATTGAATTGAATAGTATCAATTAACATAAAAGTGGTAATACACCAGGATACACCGTTTAGTAACACATAGAAACAATTTTATCAGGCGTTGTAATTTGTTTTTCGACCCAAGGAAACCCAATTAAAAAACCCTTCTTTGTGGCCACATTGCCTGATGCCTGTGTTGATTTCTGTAACATAAAGATGGCAAAAACAGATCAAAAGTAGTGGACTTACCTGAGTTTCCCAAGATCTTCTCCTTCTCTTTATCAGTTTATAGAACTTTCTATCCTCCTTTTGACAAAAATGTCGGCGGGAGGAGAAGAGTTTCTCTACTAGTCAGGACATTTACCAGGGAGAAATAAAAATAGAAATAAAAAGGAAGCAAAAAATGTAACGGTCGGAGAATAAGGGCGTGTCTTTCCTTGACACGGAGACAAGTTACTTTCTAACTTTCTCTCTCTTCTTGCCTAGTCCCTAGGCCTCATTATCCCCCGCGGCCAAAGGGTTTCGGACCACGTGGTCCGAGGGAAGAAGTTAAGAGGTTTCCCGCCTGTTCGTCTCGGATACGTCACCGAAGTGAATCGACCGAGAAGGCCTGGGAAAACGCCGTATAGGGACTTATGCAAATCGCTGACACAGAAACTTAAATCAACAAATAAATAATTTAATCAATCTTCATTTGCACTGGCTATAATTATTTAAATATAGTTTGACAATGGTATTCAAAACTAGTTGCATAAAAAAAAATCATATTTTCAAATTGGAAAATATTTACAACTACAGATAACTTTTCAATTTGCAAAGTGACATTTAGAATTAGCATAATACATCTTCCTAAAATACTATAGCACCATAAGGCTATAGGTACTGATAATGTTCACAGAGTTTTCAGAATTACAAAATGGTCATCGTCCTCTTCAACTCAAAGGTGACTTTATATTTACAAGTCTTTTTTTGCGTGCGAATGCTTCGGAAAACTCGAGTTCAGGAATGACTTTTCACTATATATTCTTCCCTTTACTGGGAGTGTAAATAATTACAAATCGGAGGGAAAATTCTTACGATACATTTCAGAATGTAATGAAACTAACGCTATAAAGCTAGAACCATTCGATGAACTCAGTTACTGAAGTTTACCGTCGATTGGAAACCAGCCAATCAGAATACCATGTCATAAAAACACCAGACTGTTGCGCATGACGCTACAGGACACCAGCTGAATCGCTGGTTCCTTCCTTTTCTTTTCTCCATCAATCACAAAAATGCAAATACTATTTGGCTTATGAAAAGAAAGTTACGTATTAAATTGACTAAAGAGGTGGGGCGCGTTTGAAGCTGGGAGGGGTTTGTTCTTGTTGGGTTTGTTGTTTTTTTTTACGATTTCTGCGTCGAGTACTGTGCACAACGTTCCTAAACTGACTTAGTCTTGGGAAACTTGGCGCACTAATTTTTATGTTCTTAATGACGAAGCTTAAAAGGAATTTTTAAGGTATTCCTTTTCCCCACTCAATTAAGAATTTTTCATAACCTATGGGGGCGGCTATCCCTATAAACCCCAATATCCACATACAAATTCTCCATACTGATCTCCATACTTTTCCTTAGTGAGTGAGTTAAGAGAATTTGATAAAAGATCAAAGCATTTTCCCTTAGGTGATCATTTTATTAATTCTCAAAACCTAATCTCTTGACAGTCTATGGATATCGTTAGGAGAAAATTGATGTTGGTCAATATTGGGACTTAAAGCGCTAATTGCTGAGAATCAACACTACTCAGGAAGGAAATGCGGATCAATCTAGGTTTCTGGGCAACTGCTTACCTACCCCTCCCCTGAGCCAACATTTTGCCCTAGGTGAGAAATAAGTGATAATGCTGGCTTAGGGGAGGGTTAGGGGGCAGTTTCCCAGAACCCTAAATTGATCCGGAAATGCTTCGGCGAGTTACCGTACGAAAACCTTCTCGCCTCGCTGCCGATGGAATTGTTCCGCCAAGCTTTCAAACCGTTTCGCTCCTTGTACAGCAAGAGCTGCGGCTTTGAACTTTCTACGCGACGTGAGAAATTGACTGCCGAGTTCACGGGAAACACCAGTGTGTTTAACCCAAGGGTGACCCAAGACTTCTTCCGCAGTGTATCGTTTACTTGGGCTCACTACCAGCAGTTTCGAGATGAGGTCTTTGGCCTCGTTTGAAATGTTATCCCAATAAGGTGACAAAAACTCGTAATCGCCGTCCATAATTAAGTCGAACAGTTCGTCCTGGTCTCGCTTGGCGCTACGAAACGGTGGGAAACCACAAAGCATGATGTAGGTGATGACACCCGCTGCCCACATATCGACCTTGAGCCCGTAACCAGTTTCCTCGAGGATTTCTGGTGCTACATAAGTGGGTGTTCCGCAGACAGTGAAGATTGGTGATTTTACCTCCATTGCTAAGCCGAAGTCTGCCAGTTTAAGAATTGTTTGACCATTAGGTTTCTTGTGAACCTAAAAAGGGGATAAAATACAAGTCAGCAACTCTTTTAAAGAGTCATTTGGCTACATTAAGAGCCTATTATACCGGGAGCAACCATCAGCTTAGACTGTTCACAGTCCCCTATTTTTCCGTAAGATCGTCGAGAACGAGCGCTACAGGCGGCCATCTTGACCGAGACTAGCTTGTCATCTACTTCAATAAGGGGAGGGGGCGGGGCCTCCCTTTCCCCACCGCTATAAATCTTGACGATCGTCCTCTCGGTACATTTGAAAGCGATTCAGAATGGCTGGGAGTGATGGTGAGCGCTCGCTCTCAACGATCTCAGGGGAAAATAAGGAAGAACAATACTACCATCGGCTTCAAAGACATTTTACGAAACTATGACTGAGACGACAACGCGTACGTCAAAAAAGAATAGGTTTAGTAAGCGAGACAACCACTTTTTACGTGCATCACGTTGCTAAATCTCTTTGGCCCCAGAACAACTACGACGCGAAATGACTAACTTTCAAGCTCTTTCGAGGACGTAAACGGCAACACGCATAAATACCGTATCTCTCTGAGCTCGGAAGTGGACGCGAGGTCAATTTTCAGTGACGTTTTAACTGGCGTCACTGTTGTGGGAGCGTAACGTCCCTTAAGCCCGTTGTCACCCCATATATGGGAATCCGGATTTCCGAAAATTTTTGCTTGTGGAAATTTAGAATCTGGAGTCCAGGAAATTTTGATTGTGGAATCCGGTATCGTGGGCTTTGGAATCCGGAATCCCACTAACGATTCGAATCCAGAATCAAGTTCTACTAACAAAGACTGGAATCAAGTGCTTAGAATCCGAAATACGCGGTGTAGAATCGAGAATCCAAGACTGTCTTGGATTCTATTACACGCAGGGTGCAAAGAAAGTCATTTTTAAAGCTTGCCATTCGGCCGGGCAAGCTGAAGCAAGCATATACTAGATAAGTCCAAACCTCATTTCAACTAGCCCCAAAAACATTTTTAATTGATGAGCAGAATTTATTTCACAGTTCTTCTGTAATCTGAACTCCTCAAGAAACTTCACTTGCCCACAGTAAAGAACAAAATCCACTCGCCCCGGGCTATCGGACACTACTTTCTTTGCACCCTGCTTACACGGGTTGATCGTTGTCTTCGATCTGTTAGGGAACTTAAGCAACGACGACAAAGACGGCAACGAGAACGGCAAAAAAGGAATAGGTCAACAACTTTGCACGTGCATCACGCTTTTTAGTACAATTCTTTGCAGTCGTAGACGTTGCACGACTGCCACGTGAAAGTGCCTAAATCCACGTTTTGTGGAGGACGCGAACACAAGACAACAACTTTCTTTTTCTCTTCCTAAACGTTTGACAAACTCCTTTAGAATTCAACTCCAAAAACAAAACAAAACGAACTAGACGAGATGGAAACGAACTAGACGAGATGGAATAAGCTCGATTGAAGTTTGAGGCAGCGCGAATTCACTTTTTAAGTGACGTTTTCGTGCCCGTAGCCGTCGCCCTCGTTGTTGCTTAAGCTCTCTATTTTTAAGTTTGCTTTCCGCGATTAAGTCAGAGACCGTGAAAAAATAATAGAGGAAGAGGGGGAGGGAGAGGGGAGGCTCTCATCCCTACCCTACCCCTCACTGTTTTTCCTGCTCATATCTCTTTGCGTCCTCCCCATAATCTGAAAGCCTGGAACCGGCTACTCAAAAGTCAATCACTGAATCCGCAAGTTTGAAACGAGCTGCCAATTTCAGAGTGCAGTTGGGGCTTTGCAAAGTAATAGCTGGCAATACATGGCTAAACGGTGCAGGACAAAGGCAGATGGGAAGACATTTGAGTACATAAACGAATTCCCTGTTTGTCTTTTTTTATAAAAGGAATCTTATTTTTAAAAAAGGCGAAAGAAAGATCTCGACGTGGCAGGTGTAATTTTTTGGCGTGGACCAATTTTTATTATTGAGTTAAAATTTTTTTTGCTCATAAGCCTTTTTAGCAAACACAAAGCGAGATAGTGCATTGTCAATTTGTTTACCAATCCAACTGTCCCTTGGTTATATTATTAAAAACTGCCTCTTTGTTTAATTAATAAAATCTAGAATGTAAAGATAAAAGCTTCATAAAATAAAACCATGGTAACATCAAAGATTTTTCTGTTTAGCCCAATTCCATTATAACTGTGGTTGCATTTTCTCCAAACTGAATCCATGTAGACCTTCAACGCCAGTAACATTTTAATAATAAAGGGGTTTTCTAAGAAAGCCGAAGAATATTTTAATGATTGTTCCCCGTTTAAGTAAAACTCTGGTCAAGTTTGTATGAAGGTTCGCTTCGGAACAAGTTCCGGTTAAATAACAAGAGTTAAAAGCCATGGTACAGAATTGTGAGTTATTCATAGGCCGTAGTTAGGAATTATTACTCAGTAATTCGGGCTCCATAAAAGTCCTATCGAGATGGGATTGGGAAGGTTTTCCCTGGAGTTCCCTGCTAGCAGAGGCTTTTTTTCCCTGGTATTTGGTGGGCGAAATACTAGGGAAAAGAGGCCTCTTCTAGCGGGGAATCCCTGGGGTATTTAATTTATTAGTTACCAAGATACAAGATTATAATGACCATGTACGAGACTAATTGACTTACCAGTAGATTTTCCGGTTTAAGATCTCTGTGAACAATTTTTCTCTTGTGTAAATAGTCCAACGACTTTGCAATGTCCTTGACGTAGTTTCGAGTGACAGCTTCGGTAAACTTCACCGAGGAAGAAATTGCATCGAAAAGATCACCCCCTTGGATTAACTCCATCACTAGATAGATGTGTCGTGTGGTATCATAATCTTCGTACATTCGTACAATATTCGGATGTTTACATCTTCGCATGATATCTATTTCGTCCCTGATCATTTGTTCTTTCCCTTGAATTTTGCTCTTATCGACAATTTTCAACGCAAATTCCTTTTTGGTTATTCTGTCAGTACATTCACGGACATCGGCAAAGTTTCCGTCGCCAATTTTCTTTCCAATAAGGTACACATCTTCGACAGTTTTGTCAGTAACCGTTCCGTATTTCACCTCGGCCTCTGAAATAATACCACTGTCATCTCTCGAAGTTTTCTTAGTGTTGACCTTACTAACTACACTATGTTTCTTGCCAACCGATTCCTTTCTGCTCGGCTTGTCAGCACTGGGAAAATTAGTGTTTACATGCGCCGTCTCACTGAGTTCATTATTTGCATTCTTAACCCCGGCAACATCATCGTTTTCCTTGTTGCTAGGTTTAGAAATTACTTCGTTTTCTTTATTTCCTTTCTCTGGTTGAGACACCAAGTTATTGCTGCCAATCTGAGGAAGTTTCACCGCGTTTTGATTTTGTTTTTTGCCCGGACTGCGTGAGGGGACATGTTTAGCCGGCTTATGATTAACATGCGACCTTTTAGCATTCGAATTAGCTGCCAAATGAGGCTTGTTATTACTCTCCTGTTTTGGTTTGTTCTCAACTTTTGCATGAATGTCCGGAAGCTTTGGAAGTTTGCTTTCCTCGTCCGTGTTAATAGTTTTCGCCTGATCGTGCTCTTTGTTCTTCTTCTGTTTACTGTGTAACATTCCTTCGTTGCTCGCTTTCGATTCCTTATGTTTGGAACGTTTCTTTGAGCTCGCACCGTGTTCAAAGTCCTCCAAAATATCCGCAATGTCATCAGGACTAAATTTCTCACTGCCCACGGCAATAAATATGTTATTTTCGTCACGAAACAGTTCCATTACATCAGTTATTAGCTGTCCCGAAACATTGTAGAGTTTTCTCGGTGCGCTCAAACCACTGGTGTTTCCAAAGGAATTAGAAACTTCATCAAGAACTTGCTCAAGTTTTTGAGCTGTTCTTTTGTTTAAGAGCGTTTTTACAGCTGTACGAGGCTTGTGAGGGCCATTTCTGACCACGGTGACAATTTTGGGTTTCACATGATTTGCTCTTCCGTCGCCAAGGATGGATTTTGGGTCTGAATAATCACGTTGTCTCGAGTGTTCTGTTGTTTTAACACCAAGCGGTCGTCGTTTTGTCTCGTTATATGCCATTAAGTGTAAGCTAGGCAGCTCGATCCGCTGTCTGGAGCCCCAGTTGGCGAAAGGAGGCTTTCCACCGTATGAAATCTTCTTTAGACGTGAATGTGATGAGCAAACATAAGCTTTCCCGTCAATTAACTGATCAAGGTTGTCAATTCTGTCGCCGCTCTCAAGGGAAAACAGATACCGAACTCCCAGGGGTAAGTCTTTGACGTGTCTAGAGTATGTTAAACGATGTAACTCGTCTAAAAGGCCTTCCACGTTTCGAAATCTCCTAGGAGTAATAACCATTACATGCCCTTGGAAATTTCTATCACCATTTACGTAGAAAGTAACTGTCTTGGTTGATCGACCGGCTTCGTGATCGTAACCACTGGGAAGCGATGTCTTCGCCGCAGCCGCCATATTATAACCGTCTTGTTTTCTGTTAAAACAGCTTTGGTGAATTATTCCTTTGCGTCTGAAAAGTCTTTAAGGCTTTCCAAGGATTCCTTATCGATGATATTTCCGACAAAGCCGCTCGCAATAGGAAATAACATCGCCAGAGCAGCAATTAGCTACAGCAATTATGTCCGGATGAAACAGTTTAAGCCCGTTGAATTTCGTGAAGGATCCATTTGATTAAAACCCAAATCTTTGGCGATTGTCTCCTTGCTTCTTATTTTTCAATCTTGACTTTTAAAGGAAATAATGGCAGCAACCGACAATAGGAAATTGAAGTTTGCAATTCATTACTGTCGCATCACAAAAGCGGGAATATTCAATGTACTTATTGAATACGTGCGCGTGTATTATTGACGAGAGTTGCTACGGCAACAATTTCGACATACATTACGCAATGACAAATCGAACGTGCATTTGATTTGATTAGAATGTGTATTTTATTGGTTTTGTTTTTTTAATTAGCAAGTCACGCAACAATCATTCGGGTAATTACGGATTAAACGTTCAAGATTGTAAAGCTAATCTTTACAATCTTCGTGCATCACTTGTAATCGAGACAGAAGTTGGAAAAAGGCAGGAATCTAAAGCTCTAACAGTGCCTGATCAAAGACTCAGCCAACGCTGAAGTTTAATCATTGTTGCCAGGTTTCCTCGGCGATAAGTGAAGGATTGTGGATCGAACTTGCCAGAATATAGGTAAACGATTTGCAAGGAAAGGGAATGGCTTTCCTCTCTCTTTCGCCGCCATTTTTTTTCTTTTTACGTTATACATGTGTACGCTGGCGAAAAGAGCCCAAGTACGCAGGAAATCTAGAACTTGAGACAGTTCTAAAAATAAAAATAAAAATAAAAATACGGGCGAAGGTTGCCTGGATACAGTAAAAACCCGCGAGTAAGAACTGAATTTTCCTAAGTTAACCTAACCAGGTTGCGCGTAGATTTTAGAAAACAAGAACCTGTGTCATATTTAAGCTAAACAGGTTTCGCCTAACAGGTTCATAAAAAACAGGTTCTTGTGTTTTTACTGTACAGTGTGTATGGAGGTTCAGGGCCATGGGCTTCTGAAGGCAAGGCTGATCAGGCGGCTTAAGGTTTACAAATTTATTAACCTTAGCCGTACGATCAGCCTTGCCTTCAATTTTAAGTGTTAATTTATATTGCTGATCCTGATCTACGACAAGATCCGGCTTTCCCTCGCCGCTGTTTGTCCAAGTGGTCCTTGCAAGAATTGTTCTACTGCTTAAAAGCCCATCATGATATTAGATCAGTGTGATTTTGAGTTTATAAGTACAGTTGATCATCAAAATTGCACATGGTAAGAGTGCTGGTTTCTAGGCTACAGTTCACCTTTTAGAGAGAGAATTACCGTATTTATTCGATTACCCGCCTGGGCGCTTATTAAATTTTTGGACCTTGAGAGTGGGCGCTTATTCGAGGCTGGGCGCTTTTTAAATTTTCGCCATTTTCAACAAGTGTAGTATGTATATTTTGAAAGAAAACAGTAAATGGTATTAACAAAACGCGAAGATGTAACAAAGCGAGGTTTCTGCAAAACACTCTTAAGAAAACTCCGTCTTCGGGGAAGTCTCAAATTAATACTTATTCCTTTTTTTGGGTGGTAGGGGGAAGGGAGTGGGCGCTTATTTGAGGTTGAGTGGGAGTGGGAGGGAGGTGGGATGGAGTGGGGGTGGGCGCTTATTCGAGGCTGGGCGCCTATTAACTTTTTCGGCCTTTAGGATGGGCGCTTATTCGAGGTGGGCGCCTACTCGAATAAATACGGTAAAGCAAATACAATCGAACCTCTGCTAACGGCCACGTCTCTACAACGGCCACTTTTATTCATCCAGGCGAACAAAAACTCCATACACTGACTCTTGTTTAAAAGCTCTCTACAACGGTCAACTCTTTACAACGGCCACTTTCTTCTGTCCCCGAGGTGGCCGTTGTAGAGAGAATACTAAAGAGAATATTTGCGTAGCTTAGAAGGGTGCTTGACCAAGTTATATATTTGTGAGTTGTCGTTAAGTCACAACGCCGTTTTTGATCAGGATTCACTAAGTTTCCTTCGTTAGGTTGCAATTGATGGATCATTTAGCATGCGTAGCAGGCGCTTGGAAGTAGTGGGCGAAAGAGAGAACGGTTGCGCGCGAGGGAGACACGCGAGGGGTGTCTCCTTCTCGCGCGCGCATTTTTTCTGGTGCCCACTAATATCGTACCCAGATCTCACTGTTTTACTCATTATACGTTTCTGGGAAACTGCCCACCTACCCCTCCCCTAAGCCAACATTTCGCTCTAAGTGAGAAGTAAGTGTTATTGTTGGCTTAGGGAAGGGGTAGGTGGGCAGTTTGAAGAGAGGGAGAAAGCGCGCTCAAAAAAGATGAAAGTATTAAATTAGACAGGTAACGCGTCATATGCTTTACAGTCTCATGAGGAATGGATGGGGGAGGTGTGTGGGGCTAAAACCCTGCATGATCCCACATTATTCGTTTCCACACAAAAGAGCCCAAAGGACCACAACATTCCATAGCAAGTCAAACCAACACGCTTGATCGCTAGGTCTTTACGAGAACTCATCAGCAACTCGGCTGTGGATCGACGGCATATGTTAGCATCAGGGACTTTGGTCAACCTAGATTCGGGTAAGATTCTTGGATTGGTAAAGTAAGCAGAAGGCTGATAACTTCAATCAGTTTTGTATGATGGTGAAATAACGCGTTGTTGGTTGATGCGGGGGATATGCTGCTAGATACCATCTGTTTTATTTCTTCTCTAATCGCCTGCAGTACGCGAGCCAGTCTTGGCGAGCAATGAAACGCCATCCAGCGGTCTCCATCGACAGCCAGAGTGACTCGAGGCTCGTGGGGTGACGGAGCGGGGCCTAAAACCAAGAATATAAACGAACCATGTATCTAGGCTAGATTTTCTTAAGCCTGCACGGCAGGCGTTTGAAAGGGAAGGGAAAGGGGATTCCAGCCACGCAGGCTAGATTTTCTTAGAAAAAATAACGCCCAGATAACAAAAAGAGCTAATTCTCGAGCGTTATAAGTAATTCTTTCGCATACATATTAAGGTAAATAAAAGAAAATATATGAATTTACATCTACTTAAACAGCGGCACAAAGATTTTACACGTGAAAGATCGTCGAGGTTACTTACGATATTTCACAAGTTTAATACTGAGATAAAGTTGAAATCTCCCAATCTTTATTCTTCTACTTATTTTTCTGTGTTTGTAGTTCTGATCAAACAGGACGAACGTAACAGATACCAACGAAGATACAGAACGACATCCCACTAGCCCGTGTACAGACCCCCCTCCCCTCAGGAAAAATCTCCTAAGTCGCCGCAACCCAAACTTCTGAACTATTCAATCTTGTTTTTTCGCGTCAAACTGGGTTTTTGTGTGCGAGCATCCGTTTAATGATGAAAAGATGTTCACAACCGAGCCCACTGTACCAAGCGCACGGATATTAAGCCTGGGTTCGAAGGTGTATCCTTGCAACATGCTGAGCATGCTCAACAAAGATCTTAGTCGATTCATGCAGAGTCTTTCTCGAATACGCCAAAATCGAGTAAGCGAAAGAAAGGCGGTTCTGCTGACAGGGTCACAGAACGTGTGCGAGTCAGAAGACAACAAAGAATATATTATATCAGTAAAAAGGAGCCTGGTCCAGGCTTTTAGCCAGACACTGAAAACTGGCCGTCCAGGAGGCATGTTTTGTCATAAAATTATAAGAGATTAAGTGAATTTTCCTTTTATGTACTCCAAAAATGGGCGTCCATAGGACGGCTGGACACCCTTCTGGCTAAAACCTTGGCCTGGTCTATGGTGGAAAACCGCAGGCCAATAATACTATAGGCATGACATGTAGCTCCGTAATGTGATACATACCATGACGTATTTCATGGCGTATCTGCTTTACATCTTTTCCCGACAAGAGAATCAAAGCCACCGGGTGAACCATGCTACTGTCCCGGATGAAGATCTGTGTTGACTTAACCTAAGGAGAGAAATAGAAATTAATGGTTAAACACTGAAAACATTCTAATATGCCTTTGGGGGCGAGAGGA
>CALNXI010004711.1:0-15778 GCA_942486025.1 Porites evermanni | reverse complement strand
TTGGCAACAAATAACCTTGACTGTTTGCAAGCTTCACTCCAAATAGTGGCGGATGATTGCTCTCTATTTCACTTTTGCCTGCAAGGACACACACGAGTGAGCCACGTCCTCGCGTCCCGCTTCGCTCGCCGCTCGAGGGTGACTCTTCAGTTCTCGCGATTTCCGCCGTGATCATAAGTTTTTAAAAAAATCAATCAATCAATCAATCAATCAGGTAGGCGGGAAACGAAACTTTAAAATTTGGCGGGCCGTACGGTAGAATGCGGACCTAATGTCTTGTAGGCTTTGTCAGAAGAGATCTGGGTAGAAGAGTAAAGGGGATCGCATAATTAATCAAACACAGCACGCGTACTAACTGAGAGATAAAACAAAGGAAGTTACACTTACCAATATTAAAGGCGGGCCAAGACAAACGCCAATTAACCGGACAATACACGGGTGATCCAGCCCCGACATAATGCGTGCTTCGCGTAAAAATTCCTGTGAATACAAACTCATGGGTAAGAACGGACTTGTATAAGTGGCGTTGAACTCTCTCGATTTGAATGGTCATCATCAGCGGAAGTGTTTTGCTTACCGCGTGAGAAATGTGTTTAGTTCACTGCTTAATGCAGATTCTTACAGCTTCTTTCTTTATTTTTTGGTCTCCCCGTGTGTCCGTTCATGTCTCTATTAATCTTTACCGATATTTTGTTTCGTTCTGAATACTTGCTTACCAAGTTTATGACATTCATGCGTACCGATGTATTTGCTGTGCCTGTTTCCTGACTTTTCACATTTTCAACTGTTATAATTACGGTCACCCAACTAGTTTAGCTTTTCAGTTATTTTGGTTGTCCCACTACTGTATGTATTGTTTATTTATAGTTATATTTCTTGCAAATTCTTTTAGTTGTCTGTCTACAGTAGTAAACAAACTGATGAAGATGTTGCTAAGTGACCGTGGAGATCTAGCAGGGATATATTTGAAAAGTTAAGAATTTTACTAGAATTGCTGTGTCTGTTTGGAATTCTATTTCACTTTCTCTTAAGACTCTCAACATATCTAACTTTCGCAAAAAAATTAAATCACTACTCCTTAACGTTCTAGGTAATGAAGATAATTATTTCAATGTTAATTATTTAATAAAGTATTTTATGAAGTTAACCTAATATGTTGTATATACCTCCAATTATAATTTTAGCCTTCTTCAAATAACAAAATCCCCTGTACTTGAATTTAAAAGTAAGGTGTTTCTTTCTGCATGTTATTGTATTTCTTTTCTTTTTTGTTATGTAATTTAATAACGTCTTTATTTAAAGTCTTGTCCTGCCTAGATTAGCATTATAGCTATTTGCAGGACATTAAGTATTGTAACTTTATATTTCTTTAAATAAATACATTGTTGTTGTTGTTGTTGTTGTTGTTATTGTTGTTGTTGTTGTTAAATACCTGCTCTCCATGAGCTATCTTCTCAGGGTGTAAAGTCTTCAACGCCACTGGAACCTAAAAAGAACCCCAAAACAAAGAGTATACTGTAAGATGCTGTCATATTCCTAACAAGGAACAGGAAAAATAAGGGAAAATAGAGAATCATTGTATAGCGTAAATTTTTGTATCCTTATATAGATTAGCTTGGTGGTAAGTTTGTTGGCAGCGAGATGTACTGATGGCGATATGGCAGTGGTGTGTGACAAGACTCCAGATACGCATTAGTTCCCAGTAGTTCAAAAGCTGGATAACGTTATCTAGCGGATAAATCACTATTCCTGGGATAAGTAACTGTATAGAAAAACCAATTACGCTACCCGATGGGTCCTTAGGAGTTGTTCAGTAACAAGGGCTGTCTTTTTATGGGGTTGTACGCTCAGTTTTCCTTCTTCGTCTCTAAAACCGTTTTTACGAGGGTGGCCTGGTTAAATTTCCAGTTTCTCGTCAGTTTAGTGCGTTAATAATTGCTCTTGGTCTTCAGGCAACAATTGATAGGGCTTTGGCAAATAACCTGCGAGCAAGCTCTCCTATTTGGGCAAGCGAAGTGAGGCTCGCGAGAACGCACGCGCGGGGGGAGAGGGGGTTATACAGTACTTATAAAAAACTATTCAAATGAAATAATTAATTAAATAGAGCTAAATAACAGATTAGAGTTGCACTGCACAATACCATACCTTTTTTCCTTTGGGATCTGTCCAAACTCCCTTAAGTACGGAGCCAAACTCACCCTGACCAAGTTCAGCACCGAGTTCAAGTGATTGTCTCATAATTAGTGTCTGTTGAGACTGCACCGGGTAACCTGCCATGGACAAAACAAAAGGACGGCTTTCATTACGAACTATACAAAATATCCTGAAAATTACACATTCCCCTACAGACCCCAGTTGTTCAAAAGTTGAATAGCGCTATCCACCAGATAAATCAATCAGGGGCACCAATCGAGAATATAGTTCAACACCACTTAAACATAGGATTGTTAAACGTATTTTAGTATTTATTTTTATTTTTATCATTTTTTTATTAGCCTTTTTTACAGCAAATTTTACAGGATACATTAGGTTGTTAGGAGAGGAGACCTCGAGAAACCACCAGGCTTATATAGAGAGGCCACCTCGACATCACAATATTATAAGAAATAAGGGCTGCGAAGAAGAGGTAGATGTAGGCATATTTTTATCCCCTACAAATTTTTCATCTGTTCGGATTTCCTAGCTGAAAGTCTAGTGATCCGAAAATTATAGGGATCAAAACTTACCTTTTCGAAAATTTNTTGTACGCTCAGTTTTCCTTCTTCGTCTCTAAAACCGTTTTTACGAGGGTGGCCTGGTTAAATTTCCAGTTTCTCGTCAGTTTAGTGCGTTAATAATTGCTCTTGGTCTTCAGGCAACAATTGATAGGGCTTTGGCAAATAACCTGCGAGCAAGCTCTCCTATTTGGGCAAGCGAAGTGAGGCTCGCGAGAACGCACGCGCGGGGGGAGAGGGGGTTATACAGTACTTATAAAAAACTATTCAAATGAAATAATTAATTAAATAGAGCTAAATAACAGATTAGAGTTGCACTGCACAATACCATACCTTTTTTCCTTTGGGATCTGTCCAAACTCCCTTAAGTACGGAGCCAAACTCACCCTGACCAAGTTCAGCACCGAGTTCAAGTGATTGTCTCATAATTAGTGTCTGTTGAGACTGCACCGGGTAACCTGCCATGGACAAAACAAAAGGACGGCTTTCATTACGAACTATACAAAATATCCTGAAAATTACACATTCCCCTAC
Source organism: Porites evermanni (assembly GCA_942486025.1). Classification (NCBI taxonomy): domain Eukaryota; kingdom Metazoa; phylum Cnidaria; class Anthozoa; order Scleractinia; family Poritidae; genus Porites; species Porites evermanni. The sequence continues at coordinate 12,530 of CALNXI010004711.1, read as the reverse complement.
AGACCCCAGTTGTTCAAAAGTTGAATAGCGCTATCCACCAGATAAATCAATCAGGGGCACCAATCGAGAATATAGTTCAACACCACTTAAACATAGGATTGTTAAACGTATTTTAGTATTTATTTTTATTTTTATCATTTTTTTATTAGCCTTTTTTACAGCAAATTTTACAGGATACATTAGGTTGTTAGGAGAGGAGACCTCGAGAAACCACCAGGCTTATATAGAGAGGCCACCTCGACATCACAATATTATAAGAAATAAGGGCTGCGAAGAAGAGGTAGATGTAGGCATATTTTTATCCCCTACAAATTTTTCATCTGTTCGGATTTCCTAGCTGAAAGTCTAGTGATCCGAAAATTATAGGGATCAAAACTTACCTTTTCGAAAATTTGAGCCAGAAAAAAGGCTCCCGAAAATTCTAGGTGACCTTTTTAGGGTAAAAATCCGTTAAAAATGGGCAATTATACCATTTTTTAAATGTTCGAAAATCCTAGGAGAGGCAGGCAAGCAAGAAATTTTACAACAAATGTTCCGAAAATTCTAGATCTCAAATCGTGTTCCGAACAGATATTTTCCGAAAATTGACGTTGGGTGCCCCTGAATCAATAGGCTGATTTAGCAACAGAACGAGAACGTCAGTTGACGACGGCGCGCGCAAACTAACAACTGGCTTGGCTTGACCAATGGCAGAGCGGCAAACTAGGCACCGGAAGTCGTGTTTAGTCCTTTCCGCGCGTTTTCCCGTCGTCAACTGACGTTCCCGTCCTGTTGCTAAATCAGTCTAATATCTAACGAGGTAGTGTTAGGGAAACCAATTGCGCTATCTAGTGGATAGTGATTTATCCAGTGGATAGTATCATCAACCTTTTGAATAACTGGCATGGGGCCTCATCTGTAAATACATGTAACAGTTGGTCATTCGACAAAAAGGAGATTGGAAATTTTCCTGTTATGTCGATTGTTAAACCAGCTGTGTCACGAAATTCAGCCAAATTAGGAAATTACAAAATACCCGTTAAATTAAGAGAAACATAAAAATAAACGCTTAAAACATTAAAGGAAGGTTAAAATAACATAACAGAAACAACAGACACCATGGATGGGCAAAACTGAAGAAGACTGAAACGGACTGAAATTAGGGTTTTTGAAAACTGTTCTGCCCAACAGTTTTTCAAAGTTGATCCCGGCTGCTTGTAATTTCAAAAATAATGCTCAGGAGACATATTTGTTTGTCTCGGATCACTGATTTTGTTATTTACCTGTAATTTCTTTGCTTACTTTAAGTTCCATAGCGATTTAGGGCCAGTAATTGGCAAAATTAAACAAAATGAACTGGACTGCCATGACACAGCCCCTTTAACACTCATTGGAATCCCCAGGCTATTACATGTGTGTGCTATAGAACCACCCACTTTGATGGAGTTAGCAACTCCATGTCAAATCCGAAATCCAACTGTTCCCAAGTACCATTTTAACCAGTGTAAATAAAACCCTAGCGATGGCCTCCTAATAATGATGATAATAATAATTGATTGACTTATAGTCCACGTGTTGTCCTGAAGCTGTTCACACGCACATTATGGCAGAAACATTACAATAAAATACACAGGCTTACCTTACAATATAGGAGTAAAAATAATATAGTAAACATAAAGTAAATGGAAAATTGGCCATGTCTCACTATACATATTGAAAATAAGATTGTTGACCTGGGAATGATAAATTCCCCACCCCCACCCCCGACCCCAAATAAATGAGCTTTCAGGAGCTATTGTGCCATAGTTTAGGTGCCATGGCAGACGCATAACAGCGTCTTGTCAGAAGATCTTAGTTGTATCTAGAAACAGCTTTGAGTTCTAAAAGTCCTGTATTATAAGCATGAGCAAGTCCATCTAAGGTTTTATAGGTATAAGGTACGATTTTAAACTTAATTCCATGGTCTAAGCAGTTTTATCAAGCCACATACCAGGTGCAGGAGGTCGAGCGGGGAGGGATGGTTTCGTAGGGGAAGGAGGTGGAAGGGGCGGTGGTGGTCGTCGTTGTCCTCTAGGTGGCGGATTTATGGGTGGCGGAGGTAGAGGATGCCTTTCATCCAGTTTACTAAACTTTTCTCCATCTTGGCTGTTCGGCATATCAGAGCCATGTTCACTAATAGACCTGTTGAATGACATGGGGGGTTGCCTCGTAGAATCACCGTTAATGAAGTCCTAATAAAGGTAAAACAAATCAGTTTCAATATAGTTTATGAGATAACAAGGCTTTGAACACCCCAAAGAATTATTTAGACGTCCTGATTTGAATCAACGAGTAACATGTACGTAGTATACAGAGTGTACATACACCTCTATATATTCAATGAGGTTGAACAAAAAATTTGGTTCCACTTCCCAGCTACATTTTCTTCCATTTAATCCTACTATCCTAAACGTTTTTTCAAAAACTTTTCCCACCATAATGAAGCCTAATAAATTCGCAGCAAAAGAAAATAAGGATTAGAGGGGATGGGGAGAGGGGCAAGAAAAGTGAAAGAAGAGGGGAGGAGGGAGTGCGAAAGGTAAAATTTGAGGAGGTAGTGTCACTTTCAAGCCCTAAAACTACTTAAAACTTTTGCCTTCTTCGTATACCCAAGCTTCACAAGCTGATATTAAGCATTTGAAGCAGAAGGCAGTGTAGTGCTTGATGTAAAAACAGTGCGGATCCTTTTGGCCAAACAGTGACCAAAAAATGGCTCAAACCCCTTCAAAATGCATTTTTCAGCGCCATTACTGACAGCAAATAAATGGGTTAAACAAACCAGACTCCAACTATGCGGTTGTCTCATTTTGTTATGATTACGGACTGAATTGGTTACCACCCAGTCCCACTGTCAAATTGTTTTTCTGCTCATCTTGGTGTCCAAAAGTTGGGGCTTGGAACTCTGTTATCAAAATGAAAACTTAGTATTGAAAGAGTGCGTCTACGGATCCTGGGAGATCTTTGGCGTAAAAGAACAAGTATTGAAACAAAGAACACTTACAGCCGATTCCGCCCTTTGCAGAGGAATTCTTGTTGCAACCTGGTTTTTTCCAGGGGACATGCTAAGTACAGGGGTACTAACAGCAGATGATAAGGGAAGGGTGGGTGGTCGCATTCCTGGTGGCTTTCTCACGGAAGGAGGTGCAATACTCTGAGTAGTTCTTGGTGGACTACTATCGGGTGGAACGGGCGTCTTAAGGAGAACTGGTAAACCATCTGCACATCTGCTGTAGTGGTCAATGACATGTGGAAGAGTTTCAAATAGTGGACCATCGTCAATATAAAACCATCTGTCACACTGTCAAAGAGCAAATATCAGATATTATTATATAAACACCAATGAAATACCAAGTGAGCTTTCGCGCAAAAACTTGATATCTTCACATGAGAAAATATTACCACTGCTATGGCTTCATAATAAACCGCACCTTTCAGACCAAAAAACTGTTTAAGTAAAATGGTTTGGCATTTCATTGGTGTTTATATAATAAATAGAACATTACATGGTAGCTTGGAGATACGAAATTTCTCTTCTTGTGTTGAAAAAAATATTTCACTCATTCGCTGCACTCACTCGTGAAATATTTTTCAACACTCGAAGAGAAATTTCGTATCTCCGCGCGGCCATATAATATCCTCTATTTATCATACATCTACATGATCTACATCTACATCTACATCTACAAGATTAGTGACTTATCGGTAGCTTGCACACACAATGCATGATTTCCACAAAAAGTGTCAAACTGTGTACTAAGCAATGCTAACCATTTGAAATAAACGCTTAAACCTAATCGCTAAATTGTCAACGCTTGCTAAAGTGTGACCCTTTGATGAGAAAGAGTTGTGTGTTTAAAAATTTCTAACCAGTTTAAAAATTTTAAACCAGTTTGAAAACTTTAAACTGGTTTGAAAAATTCAAACCAAAGATTAAATTTGAACCACAACATTTACATGCACTTGAGGGTGAAGTATAAAACTGAGAAATATTTGTTTATATAAGGGATTACTAACCTTTTTCAACCTTACTTTAGGGCAAATTTAATCCACAGCCATAGAGTTTAAAAGCCATCGCGTAAAGCATTTTCAGTAAGCAGTACCCATGGAAAACAATTAACCACTTGACACCCTTACACCAACAGGAAAGTTATAAATACTCTTGATAAAATTCTTCTGATCCCAGCAAGAACAAGATATTTTGTCAATGAATATTACTTTGTGTAATGTGTTGTTCAATAAATCTTATTGTTACAAAGCTGGAAATTTTTTCCCAACAAGACACGCTCCCATTGGTTACTTCAAGGTCACATGACACCTAGCAATGAAACTGTTTCCCGCCAAAATTTTTGAGCAGGAAACATTGCAAAATCTATGCTGTCAGCAGGTAACAGTTACCTGCAAATGTTGACCGATGAATGCCGTTACAGCGAGGTTTAAAGAATTTCCAGCTTCAAAATTTCCAGCTGTATAACAAATCACTAAAAGACTGGTCCCTCAGGAAACAATTAATTTTGTTTCACTCGAATCTCAATAGCGTTGGGAATCATTGAGATTCTCAGGAAACAAAATAAACTGTTTCCCTCAGGACCAGTAATTAAGTGTTTATTATTACCCTGCTCCTAATTTGATAATGATAAATCTGTGCATTAACAACCACAGATAATACATAATATCCATGATCTCTCGTGCTCAGTCGAACCAGGAACAAACCATCCACTAGTCCCCATTTCTGAAAGAGTACAATGGCTTCCTGAGGACAAACAAAATGCCAGACAACAACTGTGAGTACACGTGATTGGCATATAACTTCTCCTTATTATATCCAATACATTGTCCAACAGATAGGTGACAAGAAGTGGCAAATTTATCAGCCGAAGGATGCCACATAGATAAAAATTCTCTTAACTAATGCACAATAAAATGTGTCACAAAATTCAGCCAAATCAGGTTATTGCAAAATACCCGTGAAATTAAAAGAAACATAGAAATAACCGCGTAAAACATTGAAGGAAGGTTAAAATAACACAACAAATACAACAGATGCCATGGATGGGCAAAACTGAAGAAGACTGAAACGGATTGAAATTAAGGTTTTTGAAAACTGTTCAGCCTAACAGTTTTTCAAAGTTTATATTTGCTGTTTGCAACTTCAAAAATAATGCTCAGGAGATGTATTTGTTTGTCTCGAATCTCTGATTTTGTCATTTACATGTAATTTCTTTGCTTACCTTCAGTTCCATAGTGATTGAGGGCGAATAATTGGCAAAATTAAACAAAATGAAGTGGACTTAATCATTACCATTTGAAACTTATTTGACCAATTTAATTTTAACAGACGGGTTTTTAGATAATCAATAATATAATTGCACTGTAATAATTATTATTAAATGTGTCACAAAATTCATCTGTCCGACTTCCATTTTTTAAAGTTCTCATAATTTAAAATACGATAAAAGTATAAATATTCTGCCCAATATCACAAAATTTTAATGACTAGATTTTGAGAGATGGTGTTCTCTGGCTGTGCCATTGCTTTTTTCGCAGCCATGTTTGTTTGTCTAATTTAAAATATGTGCCGTCATGCCAGTTACCGCCGACCGCCCGCAAAACTGTGTTCAGCCACCTTAATTGGGGTTAGATTGTGTCTGAGGTGAAGGCTGTGTGAAAAAGGAGTGAGAAAAGTAAGGACATAAATGTACAAACCTTTCTTCCTAAATTTTCGTGAAGCCACAACCTTGGTGAGGTCTTTGGAGGTTGCACCGGGTAGTTATCAATTATATCTGCTATGTGCTCATGTCCATAATGAAGAGCGAGGTCCCTGGGTGTGTCCCCTTCTGTTGAACGTGGGTGAAGAGGAGCCCCAAGTTCCAAAAGGACCCTTACACATTCAGAGTTACCTGTCATGAAACTCACTTGTTACTTCAAATTGAAGTTTGATGAGGCTTGCTGCATTTCACAGTTTGAGGGTTATTGTTTTTAAATATTTTAAGGACTCTTTGAGTCCCAAGAGTCACCTGCAACATCAGTTTTCTCCAGAACAACATCAAGTTGAAAAGTACGAAACAGAATGAATAAAATAATCACTATCTAACTGGGAAATGTTTTGATCTTTATCAAATTATCAGAACTAATGTATGAATAGAGATGAGACTGGAGAATTTGTATGTGGCCGATGTTGATGTATAAAGGGATCTGCTCTTGGTTTTTTTCACTGTTTTACACCAGTTGAGATACTCGTACCTTTCTTTTAGTTAAACTATTGTCACTGTAACTTTGTGTATAAATGAACGGAATAAGATGGAATCCATTAGAGGATTGAGTAACTTTTATTTACGGTTGAAAAAACCTTGTAACAGAATAATTTCAAGCATATTACATTCTTTATTACACTTTTTGAGGGCTATAAATTAATGTAATAAGCCATGTGAAATAACCCATAACCCATACAATGTAGATAGCTCAATGTATGAGATAAGATTGATCTAGATAGATTACTGTGAGTTGTACCTAAGCATGGGATGAAAAAACATGTTTGTATTGGGTGCAATGAAATGGTTTGCCACCATTTAGGGTGGCAGTGGATAAATTACCATGTGCACAGTATTGTAGGCAGTTCTTTGTCAGCTTTAAGCATCTGAATTTTTATTTTCTTGCTCAACAAAATATAATAATGGCAAGAATTTTCAGACATTTAGAAGAATTTCTGTAGTTGTAAAACTCCAAAGAATAACTCACACAAGCTAGTGTGCTGTCTGAGGGAGAAAATATTCCTGAAAGCTTGGAGAAAAATATCTTGCATATTGGCACAAACAGGTAAGGCAGGGGTTTCATTAAGAATTGCAGGAGCAGGAGAATAGTGTAAAGTAACATGAGAATATTTTGAAAGAGCGAAGAACTTTCTCGGAAACAGCTTGAAAACAAGCCTGGAAATTTTGCGTTTTAAACCCTGCTGAGTGTGATAGAAAGTAGCTGCCGAACAAAAAACACTGCGTACCTACACACGTTTTAGAAGTCATCACTAAAATAGAAAAATCTCAAAATTTGCATAATTTGTTTCATAGTAATTTGATACTCTGTCATTTATACACGGTAAACATCGCCAAATTTATTTCCACAGCAGTTCACAAAGAAATCATTCTTTTTATTCATAATAGTAGTTGATTCTCATCGCTTAAACTTTTCTTGTCATAACTTTGTTCATCATGTACTTTATTTGTTTCACATTTTGTTTCATTAGTATTTACTCGTTTAATTTTTTTTCACATGCAAATAAAAAAGCGTCGAGCATACAGTCAACTCTCCACACTCATTTCAGCACACCGTCTAATATTTTACACGTCCCCTGTTAGTTTTGTTGGGCTCAAAACTGCTGGCATTTAAATAAGGTCTTTTATGTATTTGTTATTTATTTAGGAATGTCAAGCAAGTGGCTAAGCGCTAAAATTATGCACTACAGGGAATAATTTCTATTTACATAACATATCCACATCTGAATTGTCTGACTAAAAAATAGCCATACTTCATTGAAATTTAGCCAGAGAATTATGCGTAGTAGAGGGAGAATTCTCCAATCTCCAGTGCTTAATGAAACCCCTGATAAGGACAAAAGTCTTTAACAGTTTTGTATTACTGTTAGAAAAGTTCATTCTTTTGATCAGAAAGAGGAATTTTGACTCCAAAAATGTAATCTATTCTGGATAAACAACAGTCTGGATAAATGAAAGGCTTTAATGATGGGCAGAACAAGCTGATAAAAAAAAACATAACAGCAACTGATACCATTACCGCAACAGTTTGCTTCAACAGCTTTCAAACTTAAAATGCTTGGTAGTGAAATACGTCATATCAATATTTTGGCACCTTATTAGAACAAGTTTTTTGTCTGGTGTCCATGCCTAGATGCAACTAACCAGTCCCAGATCCAAACCCTGAGATAAGTGGGGGGGAGGGGGGAGGCAGCCTCCAAAAAATTTTTTTTGATCTAAAAATAAGGGGGGGAGGCGAGCCTCCCGGGCCCCTCCTCTGGATCAGCCACTGCTAACAGTAACAAGTATTACCTTTTAATGCTGCTATATGCATTGCCACCAATCCACTCAGGGGGGAGCGGTCCTGCAGATCAGCTTTTCCTTTCCTTACAAGCAGAGCACACACTGAGGGATGTCCTCCAATACAGGCAGACTGTGGAGAATTTAAAATATCACAGAAACAAGTAAGCTACGGGAAATTCTCTATTAAGCCCCCCCCCCACTCCCTCTCAAATAAGCCCCCTCACTCTAATAAGAATTTCAAAAAACAAATTGCTCTGAGGTGGAACAAGGTACCACCTCAAATTTTCGCGACAAGTAATTCCAGTGTTTGCTTTTTCTAAAAACAAAAGGCAATTGCCAATTGTGCTATTCTTTAAAAGGTACTCTTTAGTTTTAGAAGCACTATAAATATTATTGCTCCAAACTTTGCTCTGAAGTCAAATGACTTGTTCCTCAACATTTCAAAAAGGTCGAGGAACAAGTCATTCGACTTTAGAGCCAAGTTTGGAGCAATTTATAGTGCACCTAAAACTAAAACATTCCTTTTAAAGAATAGCCCAATTGGCAACCGGCTTTTGTTTTAAGAAATATATTAAAGCCATCACTAGAGTTACTTGTCCCAAAAGATTTAATATTCTAACTAGTNCCCCCCCCCACTCCCTCTCAAATAAGCCCCCTCACTCTAATAAGAATTTCAAAAAACAAATTGCTCTGAGGTGGAACAAGGTACCACCTCAAATTTTCGCGACAAGTAATTCCAGTGTTTGCTTTTTCTAAAAACAAAAGGCAATTGCCAATTGTGCTATTCTTTAAAAGGTACTCTTTAGTTTTAGAAGCACTATAAATATTATTGCTCCAAACTTTGCTCTGAAGTCAAATGACTTGTTCCTCAACATTTCAAAAAGGTCGAGGAACAAGTCATTCGACTTTAGAGCCAAGTTTGGAGCAATTTATAGTGCACCTAAAACTAAAACATTCCTTTTAAAGAATAGCCCAATTGGCAACCGGCTTTTGTTTTAAGAAATATATTAAAGCCATCACTAGAGTTACTTGTCCCAAAAGATTTAATATTCTAACTAGTAACTGGTTCTGCGTCAGAGCAATTTATTTTTTAAATTCCAAAACAATTTTAAAGCTGAATTTTGAACGACTTATAGTTACAGACTTTCTCTGAAAAAAGGGGATACCGGAAACTTCAGTTAAAAATATCAGCAAAATTTTTTACTAGATGGGATCAATTTACTTTGAACAGCAGGGTCATTTTGAGTGCTAATTTTGCTTGTAATAGTTACCAGCAAAGAAATCAGAATATTTCATATTATTGCTGAATGATATCTGATGCTCTTTACAAATTTTCAGAGCCATCACGTTAAAAACAAAAAAAATTTTCCGTCATGGCTCAATTCACCTGAATTAATGACAGAACAAGCAAGACACAGAACGAGCAGTGCAGTCCAGAATTATGATTTTATTCTTAAAAGTAAGTGGAGTTTTCCTGTATGCATGATTGACATCTTTGATCTGCAGGTGTGTGACAAACACATGATGCGTGTGAGTCGGCAGGTATATAATATTTCTGTCCTGAAACATTTCAGCACACTACAGTTTGTTTACATTCTTTTTACCATAGAGGACCACAACCACTGAATCAATTTGCTACTAAGCTACAAGGAAATTTCATGGTTCAGTGAATTCCCTGTTTGTTCATACATTTTTATACATCATAGAAGATAGTAAACAAAGTAATTTTGAAGAAACTAGGAAAAGATTCAGAAAACTAGTGTTATCCGTAGACACGGAGAAATGAAGTGGTAATATAAACATGGATACAATCTATTACAAATGAGGTTTCAGGTTACTACAAGGAAGTGCATTCAATTTATTTATAACCGATAAAGGACAAATAATGAAGAACATAAATTTCTGAAAACGAAGACCTTGATGTTTTTACCTGTAACGGCGTGTTCCCTTCTAATTGTTTTTCTGCTCATCTTGGTGTCCAAAAGTTGGGGCTTGGAACTCTGTTATCAAAATGAAAACTTAGTATTGAAAGAGTGCGTCTACGGATCCTGGGAGATCTTTGGCGTAAAAGAACAAGTATTGAAACAAAGAACACTTACAGCCGATTCCGCCCTTTGCAGAGGAATTCTTGTTGCAACCTGGTTTTTTCCAGGGGACATGCTAAGTACAGGGGTACTAACAGCAGATGATAAGGGAAGGGTGGGTGGTCGCATTCCTGGTGGCTTTCTCACGGAAGGAGGTGCAATACTCTGAGTAGTTCTTGGTGGACTACTATCGGGTGGAACGGGCGTCTTAAGGAGAACTGGTAAACCATCTGCACATCTGCTGTAGTGGTCAATGACATGTGGAAGAGTTTCAAATAGTGGACCATCGTCAATATAAAACCATCTGTCACACTGTCAAAGAGCAAATATCAGATATTATTATATAAACACCAATGAAATACCAAGTGAGCTTTCGCGCAAAAACTTGATATCTTCACATGAGAAAATATTACCACTGCTATGGCTTCATAATAAACCGCACCTTTCAGACCAAAAAACTGTTTAAGTAAAATGGTTTGGCATTTCATTGGTGTTTATATAATAAATAGAACATTACATGGTAGCTTGGAGATACGAAATTTCTCTTCTTGTGTTGAAAAAAATATTTCACTCATTCGCTGCACTCACTCGTGAAATATTTTTCAACACTCGAAGAGAAATTTCGTATCTCCGCGCGGCCATATAATATCCTCTATTTATCATACATCTACATGATCTACATCTACATCTACATCTACAAGATTAGTGACTTATCGGTAGCTTGCACACACAATGCATGATTTCCACAAAAAGTGTCAAACTGTGTACTAAGCAATGCTAACCATTTGAAATAAACGCTTAAACCTAATCGCTAAATTGTCAACGCTTGCTAAAGTGTGACCCTTTGATGAGAAAGAGTTGTGTGTTTAAAAATTTCTAACCAGTTTAAAAATTTTAAACCAGTTTGAAAACTTTAAACTGGTTTGAAAAATTCAAACCAAAGATTAAATTTGAACCACAACATTTACATGCACTTGAGGGTGAAGTATAAAACTGAGAAATATTTGTTTATATAAGGGATTACTAACCTTTTTCAACCTTACTTTAGGGCAAATTTAATCCACAGCCATAGAGTTTAAAAGCCATCGCGTAAAGCATTTTCAGTAAGCAGTACCCATGGAAAACAATTAACCACTTGACACCCTTACACCAACAGGAAAGTTATAAATACTCTTGATAAAATTCTTCTGATCCCAGCAAGAACAAGATATTTTGTCAATGAATATTACTTTGTGTAATGTGTTGTTCAATAAATCTTATTGTTACAAAGCTGGAAATTTTTTCCCAACAAGACACGCTCCCATTGGTTACTTCAAGGTCACATGACACCTAGCAATGAAACTGTTTCCCGCCAAAATTTTTGAGCAGGAAACATTGCAAAATCTATGCTGTCAGCAGGTAACAGTTACCTGCAAATGTTGACCGATGAATGCCGTTACAGCGAGGTTTAAAGAATTTCCAGCTTCAAAATTTCCAGCTGTATAACAAATCACTAAAAGACTGGTCCCTCAGGAAACAATTAATTTTGTTTCACTCGAATCTCAATAGCGTTGGGAATCATTGAGATTCTCAGGAAACAAAATAAACTGTTTCCCTCAGGACCAGTAATTAAGTGTTTATTATTACCCTGCTCCTAATTTGATAATGATAAATCTGTGCATTAACAACCACAGATAATACATAATATCCATGATCTCTCGTGCTCAGTCGAACCAGGAACAAACCATCCACTAGTCCCCATTTCTGAAAGAGTACAATGGCTTCCTGAGGACAAACAAAATGCCAGACAACAACTGTGAGTACACGTGATTGGCATATAACTTCTCCTTATTATATCCAATACATTGTCCAACAGATAGGTGACAAGAAGTGGCAAATTTATCAGCCGAAGGATGCCACATAGATAAAAATTCTCTTAACTAATGCACAATAAAATGTGTCACAAAATTCAGCCAAATCAGGTTATTGCAAAATACCCGTGAAATTAAAAGAAACATAGAAATAACCGCGTAAAACATTGAAGGAAGGTTAAAATAACACAACAAATACAACAGATGCCATGGATGGGCAAAACTGAAGAAGACTGAAACGGATTGAAATTAAGGTTTTTGAAAACTGTTCAGCCTAACAGTTTTTCAAAGTTTATATTTGCTGTTTGCAACTTCAAAAATAATGCTCAGGAGATGTATTTGTTTGTCTCGAATCTCTGATTTTGTCATTTACATGTAATTTCTTTGCTTACCTTCAGTTCCATAGTGATTGAGGGCGAATAATTGGCAAAATTAAACAAAATGAAGTGGACTTAATCATTACCATTTGAAACTTATTTGACCAATTTAATTTTAACAGACGGGTTTTTAGATAATCAATAATATAATTG
>CALNXI010004710.1:9523-22535 GCA_942486025.1 Porites evermanni | reverse complement strand
GTGAGTAAGGATTGAGTGACAAGCCGCAAGAAAGCAATTGGTATCAGTATAGCCTTCTCTCAGCTGCTCTTCATTTATGGTGAGCGAAGGAGACACGAGATAAGTCGTGAGCGATCGGCGGAAGCGCGAGGAGCGCCCGGGCACTCGCGTCTCCTTTCGCGTGCTGCTCTCACGTGACTTTTTGCGACTTCCTCAAATAGTAACTAATTCACATTCGCATAAAAGCCACCTTATGCCTTTTGATGGATAAGTTATGGGTGAAAAATTTTGCACAAGGCATAGGGTGGGCTGATAGAGAAAATTTGCCAGCGCCGCTGAAGGGGAGGAGGGTGGGGAAACTTGCTTGTCCGTTGTCGAGTAGACTTGCGAGAAGACGGCGAATTTGTTTGCTAGGGCGTATAAAAGGCCTAGGGAATTTCCCTGGGGACCGTAAAGGACCAATAGACTGCTTCCCGAGGGAGCACGCAGTTATCTAGTTGATTAAATCGTCACGCGGCGGCTTTTATACGAATGAGAATGGAAGGCTAGTAGAAGTAAAGCACTTTGTATTCTCGATATGAATTACGTCTGTAACACATGTGGCCACTTGAGGAACGAGTAGGGTGCTGGGAATGAGTAATTCAAATCAATAGGTGGACTTCATGGAGGAGGCAGCGTGGCTGAGTGGTTAAAGCGCCAGACTTGAAATTCGGGGCCCCGAGTTCAAGTCCCGCCCTGACCGCTAGCTGGATTTGTTCCCGGTAGTCCCGAGTTCAAATCCTCGACCGCGCTTATAAATAGCCAGCTGGTTTGCTTCCGGCCAGTTGGGATTCTTAACCCTGTTATGTTTGATTTGAATCATTTGTTTCCTCCACTAGCATAAGTGCTATAAATACTGCCGAGGGTAAATACAGGAAACGTCGTGGATTTTTCGTTGATTTGTACATGTCAACGTTAAGCTCGGACGTCAGCATTACCAGGGCGTGTACAATCGTGTGTAGATAGTGTTTGCTATCCATGGTTACTTTAAATGGGGAAAGGAGTTTGGTACTGCCCCTCCTTATACCCTAAGAACTTCAAACTTCCAAACAACAAACAATAGTCCAAAATGAAAGCAAGAAAGAAAAGAAAAGGAACGTCGTTAAACAACTCGCGTTCTCTTCGCGACGGCAAAAAAAATCCTCAAGCCATCGTTGTGATTTTGAAGTGTCCTGTGTGTGTTTTTATCTCATTGCGTGACCGTGATCGGGGTTAGCCGCCCTCGCAGACGTTCCCAGGGGTTCGTCACGCGTTCCTGCCCCACGAAGGAACGCATGACGAACGCGTGGGAGGCTACGATCGAGTTTGATTGTTGAATTACAACTGATTTGTTCAGAGTACTGCATGCAGTTGACAGTTTGAACGTTAACAATGAATTAGGATTTAAGAGTAAAGCAATTCTGTACCATGTAACATTTCCGGGCGTTTAATTAGTAAAGGAGTAGTGACGTCACTGGATGGCAATAACGGCCGGTCGATTCAGACGTTACTGAGGGAGTAAGCGACTCAAAGCAGACTAATGCCTGGAATTCAGGCTAAAACAGATTAGCAATCTCCCAGAAGCGATCTGCCAACCTCGTCCCCAGGGTCCTATCGCTTTCCAATATGGAAAGGGGACGGGAAGACCTTAGATAACTGATGACCTCAACCAGGTTGTGACTTCCAGTCTCGCGGGCTCATAAAACCTGGTCTCGGTCATTCTCATTCAGGATTTTCCGGAGACAAGGTTGGCGATCTTCGTCCTGCGCAGATAAGAGCATGTGCAATGACTGCCTAATTGGGCGCAAAGAAACATTCTCGACCCCAGTGCTTACGGGTTTGGGAAGGCGGGCGTAATTTCTGGGAAACTCTGCGCCTGAGCATTCTCGACACCAGTCACCCCAGTGCAAGAAAGAAAAACGACCGAAGATCTCTGCTTGCCTAGTCCTTAGGCCTTATTATTCTGCGCGGCCAATGCGTTTGGGGTCACGTGGTCCGAGAAAGTTGTCTAGGGAAGATCAAGCTGTGTCGGTTCGTTTGAGAGATGCGAGCATTGCGGCAATAAACTAGAACATCGTTTTGCGAACATTCCGGATATAAGTTACAAGCTAGCAGGATTTGTCGAGGTGGAAAATTAAGGTGAGCTTGAGTCATACGACGAAAAATGTTGTTCGTAGCGTGTGATAGGCTTGTATACATACTGTTGTATATCGTTTGTGCACGGTTCCGATTGCATGCCACTGGTCTTATTATCAGTAGATTTGCAACTCTGTGGTAACGATTTGTACAGCACTGCGTTAAAGAAATGGAAAAGATAGTTATTAGAAACGCAGCGGCCCCTTTTAAAACACCTAAATGAGGTGTGTAAAATTCAAATGAAACCAAATAAGTTATCAACTCTACATGCTCCAATAATTCCAGCAGTGACATAAATCAATCAACCTTCGGCTATACTCATAGCTGGTTTCTTACAGGAAACTCCATTTTCTCTAACCCCTTTCACACTTCCTGTTGTGTGAGTATACAAGCGACGCAAAACCTCGGCTAAGCAAAATGGAAACTGTGCAAGGGGTGGGGTGTGCAATTTTCAGCTACCCTTAGGGGGTGGGTCACCCTATTTTATTACATAGATAGGTACTAACTACTAACGAGACAGTTGACTACACTTGTTATATAAAACACAGCCAGCTGGAATTATTGCTAAAATACTCACAAACCTGTTGTGCGAGAAAATACATCTATACAGGCATGGGACCCTCTGTTAAGCTTTTTTTTTTTTTGGCTCTAACGAGCGTGTCCTTTAATGATTTTCCTTTTTTGTAAGGAAATGATTGGTGGTTCTTTAAAAATTTATTGAAGTTTTATTTGGTTTTGTATAAGATTCCATTTTTTCATTCAATCTTCCTTTATAGTAGACACTGAGGGCTGGTATTGTGTCACAAATGGCAATATTTCTTTTTCCTCCTTGTTTTGTTTTAGGGGTTTAGATTCCCTTTTGTGAATTTTATTTCTGATAGCAGGTTGTCTATCAAAGATTGTGGGTAGCCTCTGTCCATCAAGCATTTTTTTTTTAAATTTGAATTATTTTCCTCAAAGGTTGTTTCTGAGGAGTTTTTTCATAGGATTCTCAAGGCTTCTCCTTTGACAAATACTTTTTTAACATTTGGAGGGTGACATGAGGTGAAATGTGCATGCAAGAAGGTTTCCGTTTGTTTAAAATGTGTCTTTGCATCAAGGATAGATTTTTCCTGGAATCTTGTGCCTTTGTATACAACCGTGTCTAAAAACGCAGTCTCAGTGTCAAATGTTTCGGCCGTGAATTCAATAGTTGGGTGATGTAAGTGAAGGCTTCGATGTCTGGTTTACTCATGTCCCATAGGGAAAAGATAATCGTGTATGTAGCATTTCCAAACTGTTGTTCCAAAGACAGTTTTGCTTCGAGTTGTTGTTTCAATATATGTCATGAAAACACTGGCAAAGGAATCAAAACTGCTGTCTTTGTGCCCATTGCAGTTTCATTGGTTTTGTAGGTAGTGCTTTCCATTGAAGTGGAAGAAATTTTCTTTGAGGATTAATCTAAGCATTTCCAGCAAGTAATGTGTAGGAATGGGTTGTCTTTGTAGAAATTTTCATATGCTTTGTGACAGACAATTTCAATATACGCTCGTTTTGCGGTATATTTGTGTCAAGACTCATAACGTCCATCGAAACAAGAAATGTTCGGTTTTTCACATTTGTCTTTCAGTGAAAGGTATGATTTCTGTGATTTTGATATTGGTTGTAGCAGTGTATCAACAAATTTTGTCAAGCAGAGAACAAGGTTTTATTGGATTATTAAGAGGAAACCAAACATCCATGCTTTAACTAGGGGGGTGGGTCATGCAATTTCCAACCTTGTTTTAAGGGTGGGTCAGTCATTTTTATGCCAAAGGGAGGGAGTGGGTCATGTGTTTTTTATCAACCACATTTTCCAAATGCTCCGGCGCCCCCCCCCCCCCCCCCCCCCCCCCACCCCTCCCCCCCCCCCCCCCCCCCCCCTCCCCTCCCTGCTCCCCCCTCTCTCCTCTTTCCTTCCTTCTCCTCTTCCTACTTCTGTCTTTCTTTTTCTTTCCTTTTTTTCCTCTTTCTTTACCACTACCCCTTCCTCCAATCGCAACGCATGTTGTCTGTTTGTTGTGGTTCAGCCGGTGGGCTTCCCCATACAAATTTCACACCTTTTTTTAGGGGGGGGGATGCGATTTTTTGGCAAAAGGGGGGGGGGGGGGTTTGTTTTTTTTTTCAACCCAATTTTCAAAATCTCCCCGGCCCCCCCCCCCCCCCCACCCCCTATACGTTTTGACCAGCCCCTAATTTCGTTTATTTTGAAATGTTACCCTCTCTTGCGCGTTCATTTCCTCGTTCCCTACTAAATTCGCGTTAATTTTATGTCGCGTTTATCTCCAATAACTCAATTTCATGGAGCGCTAATTTCCTGTAATAAGGTATGACTTTCGCCTTCGATGGCTTGGATGGAAACAAATTGCAACTTGAAAAAATTGGGCCAACTTTAATTTTCAAGTTTAACTCCTGTGTTGTAAAAAAAATGACCAAAAACCTATCGTTGTGGCTCTTCTTTCCCTTTGATGTAATCATTTGATATCTTTCCTTTAAAATAACCAAGTATTGAAAAAGGTACCCCGGTGAGCTTTGACCCAAAAATGTGGCATTCACCAAAACATACAGTAGCCCCTTTAAAGTTAACACTAATGCACCTATCAATGCCATGCTGCAGGGCATGGGTTGTCTTTGTTGGCCCTGGGGTAGGGCATTTGACTGATCTTGTTCTCCCAGGGGAGGGGATATTTGAATCTTTCTTCGCCCGACATGGAGGTATTTGACTGCCGACTCAGACGAAAAAGACTGGGACCGAACGTATGTTTCCCGCTTCCACGCTTCAAGCATGCGCCGTACGGTCTGTAAAGATCTGGAAATCTTGGAGGCCAACGGGAATAAGCGAAAGCTACGTTGGATTTCACTGTTTTGTCTTCAAATTTCGTTTGTTTTAGCGTGTTTTTGATCAATTGAAACTCTTAAGATATTGTGTTATCAAAGTAAACGGACGTAAAGAGAAACCAAGTCGATTCTTGCAAGTAAAATTGATCAGTGTATGCCTAATTCACTATAATCACTGTATAAAGCTTGTAAAACTGACTTTCTCTGTACCCTTTACTAAGAATGGTATATTTAAACTTACATAATGTGGACTTTCTCTTGAAAGGTTTCTGTATTCTACGTAGTGTAACACGGATTATGGTTAAAACGTATAATTGCAGCTGTAACAGGAACATGTATCTTTGGTGATGCAGCAACATTTATAATAGCCTGTTCCAGGCTTCGAGATAGTCGGGTCCGCTGAATTGAGAAAGCGCAAACACGAAAATAAAACGGGAGGAAACAGGGGAGAGAAGGGGCGGCGGAGCCTGTAATCATTTCTTTAAACGACCCGTTCCGGTATACCAGCTCCTGGTATACCCTCTGTTTGGTCAGGTTTCTCAGAGAGATGGCGTGCGGCGTCCACGCGCGTGAAATAGAGGAATCCACGATAACTTCTGCGTTGAATGAATGTTTCCGAGATTTCCCGCACATGGGAGCGCTGAGGAAGGAACAGAAGACCTGCCTTGTGAACTTGGCGCGTGGAAGAGATGTTTTTGTTATCCTGCCGACCGGCTTCGGTCTTGCCTGATAACAAAGTGGCAATAACAGAACAGTCGCAAGGAGTCAGTATCTACGTGCTCCAGTCCAGATTCACATTATCTTTAGATCTCGTAAGAAGGACAAGCTGGAGTTTAAAAATCTTTGCTTAAAAGCAATCTTGACTGACTCACAACGTAGTTCTCCATGTTTAAAGTAGCTTCAGTTTAAGCTGCAATCCATTCTTCGAAATTTGGATCTGTGAATCACCATTCGTGAGAATTTCACATCCTGCAAAAGCACTAACGAGCTGAGCCCAGCGTGACAAAACTCATTGTAGGAGACCATCACATCACATTCACAGACAAAAGAAAATCCCTTTCAGTTATTCAGACCAAGGGGGGACTTTGGAAAAAATTAAACAGTCTAAAACCCTTATTTAGCCGCAATGACGAACTTTACGTTTCAAGAGGTCAACTTACATCTTACATCAGAGGGCAAGTCATCAATGATGCCGACCAGATACACAGGCGGCAAAAATCACATAGTTTACTCAGTCAGAATGTAGACCCCTCCAGAGCATAATCCACCCGTAAGAGAAAATAATCACTGGAACAAGCAGCATTTTGGCACAAGGTAAAAGTCGTGTGTTGCCTACCGACCCGCTTTTTACACTCCAGATTGCTCTGACTCGCATAAGGGACAAGCGCCGCGTGAAATAATCTCGCGAGATATTTGAGAAAGATTCCAACTCATTGACAACTCATTGACATTTCAACAGTTTGACAGCCGAAATCTAATTATCTCAAACGTGCCAAAAGTGGGCGGAAGAGGGTCGTAAAATAAATGATTACAGGCTCTCTCCCTTCCTTTTTCCTTTTTCCCTTCCGCCAACTTTTCGCTTGCCTTTTTCTTTCGCGTCTTCCCCACTATTTGAGAGCCTGGAACAGGCTACGTTTATAAATAAAGATTGCAGAGTTTTATTTGGAGATATTTTCATTGTGCCTTTCTTGGGGTCTGCCTAAGGATATTTGATAACAATGTGCAGCCCGGGGTGGGGAAATGTGGTTGCGTTTGACTGGAATGATTTGCCCGTTTGCAGGGATATTTGACGGCAAATTTTTGAAAAATGTCAAATCCCCACCCCATGCCCTACTTTCCCCTCCCTCCCCCGCCGGCTTTACATAGATAGGTGCATAATAGTCTTCTAGAAATGCAGATCGAACCCTTCTCCGCAAAGAACGCAGCCGCTTAGGCCTGTGGATTACAAGTGACCCTCTGGACATAAATGTGGCTTAATCAATGGCAGGATACAGCCACTTGCGCCATGTCTGCAATTTTAGCTTTCATTAGTTGGGCTGCCTGTTCCGCAGTTTTGCGAGGTCGGTACTAGTCTAGCCTGTTCTGGGCCCCCGACGGACTTAACGAATTAACGGAAGTGCGTTTCGAATTGAAGGTGGGGGCCAGAACAAGGATCTTGGCTCTGTCTCGCAGACGAACTTAAGCAGAGTTTATTTTCATCTGTGGCGCAGGCTAGAACTTGCCTTGAAACAACCGCATCACCTTCAAGCTGTACCTTTAAGACTGAGACAGGGCCAGTTCTATCGACTATAGTGCCAGCCATCTAGGTTTCCTGATATCTGAAGTCTTTGACATAAAATGCGTGGCCCTTTTTATAAGTCCCTCTCCATGGCATTATAGATAGTCTTGTTTTTTACAGGGAGTGCTTGACACGAGCATATATCCTAGGTAAGGAATCATTTGATGCATCCGCGCACGTAGCTTGCGTTTTCATTATGAGGTCGACTTGTGGAACGCCAGTCGTACTATGACAGGTGGTAGAAGGAAACTTGACAGCTATGTTAGCCTGCGTAGCTGGCGGTTTTTCTTTTCTTTTTGGGAGCGGGGGGGGGGGGGGTCTTTTGTCGTTGGAGTGGGGGCGAAAGGGACCGCCCCCCACATAAGTTGGGCTCGGGTCCAAATCCGGGCGGCCCCGCCTTGGGTGGGAGCGGGGTTGGTGTTGGTTTTTGGTTTTCTCTTTTTCTTCTGGGGGTTTCCTGTCTTGCGGCGTTCGGTTTGTCCCTTTCCGTCAAAATTAACCTTTTTCCCTTTCTATTTCGACCATACTGTGTGTCGGGTCCGGTGTGTTGGGTTTTGCTGTTGTGGGTGGTTTTGGTGAGGCCAGGCGTATTATGGCAGGTGGTAGGAGGAAACTTTACAGGTTTTTTGGCCTTGGTGGTGGGGGGTTTTTCTTTTCTTTTTGGGGGGGGGGGGGGGGGGATCTTTCGTCGATGGCGCAGGGGCGAGAGCGCTCGCCTCCCACATGAGTGTGGCTCGGGTTCAAATCCCGGCGTCGACGCCATATGTGGGAATGTGGGTTGAGTTTGTTGTTGGTTTTCTCCTTTACTCGGAGAGGTTTTCTGGCTCTGGGCGTTCCGGTTTTCCCCTCTCCTCAAAAATCACCATTTCCGAATTCCAATTCGACCAGGAATCAGGTAGACGAAGAACCACTTTGTGGATGTGTTAACCTCTAAATCATTATTCATTTATTTATTTATTAAGAGATACAGCCGCGCGAAAGCTGAACCAAGGTCGAACCTGCGCGCAACTGAAGTCGGTGTGAATGAAGAACCATGAGAGTTCTTGGCATTCCTAAGGATGCAGGGGGTGCTTACGCAGGTGGGGTCTGGTGCCGCTGGCACTTTTCACAGTGTTAGTTCACCTCCTTCCCTATACCTTTTATCCGAACCGGTCAAGCAAAATGTGACAGCTGCTTGTGCAAAAAATAAGCTGGACTTCAAGTTTTTCTCGAGCCCTGCACCAATAATATTTCTTTTGTCAATATAGAGAGACATAGAATAACGTTTACAGCAAGTTGACAATTTCTCAGTATTAAGGAAATGAAGAAATAAAAACTCTCCAAGCTAATGCTCTTGTTAAAAGATTTTTTCTTATCTTCGAGAGAAAATTTCGCGGAAAAAAAGCCCCTTACTCCCTTAGTATAGTGAGTAATTATTTTTTGTGTATATTTTTATATCTTGTCAATTTTTTGATATTTTTTCTTTTCTTTTTTATTCCTTTTTCCTTTTTCTTGTTTTCTTTTTAAGATGGTCGATCTGCCTTGTTTGGGGCCTATGACTCTGCACTAAGGATTGAATCATTTTGAGCATTCCGGCTGGCTATAGATAACACTCCATTAAATAGTCCATTATTTGGATTATGTAGTGTAATACAACGCATAGTGATTATATATACATATATATGTTTTTTTCCTATGCAGGATTATTCAAAATAAATGGCGGTTTCCATGTTGGAGGAAAAACTGGCCAAAAGCCTTGAATGTGCCATTTGCTTGGATACGTTTGATGACCCAAGAATGTTAAGATGTCAACACTCCTATTGCAGAAAGTGTCTGGAGAAAATCGTTGTGAGAGTTGGCAGTACTTACAAGCTCACCTGTCCTGAATGCAGAGAAGACATCAAGGTAACTTATGTATTATAAAACATACTGTGACGTAACAATAATAAGAACTTATAGCGTTTCGCTTTTATGTTATGAAAAGCGTTTTTTATTTGTCACCTTTGCTGAAATCTCTGATGGCCCCAATCCACCAACTATTCAAAGGCAACCAAGGCTGTAAACACCCACAGGAAAATTCCATTTTGGGGACCTTCTGATGCCTATTCGCGTCTTAATGAAAAGCCGGGTTGCTTGTTTAGTTGACGAAAAGAATGCTCTCCTGAACGTGTGTGGGTTACAGTACGTGTTCACACGCAAGTTGTTGACTTGTTAGAAATCGATCGAGTGAGATTTCTGCCTGATACAAAAACAAAGACTGCATAAATACCCCTCATAATGACATCAAAGTGACAAGTTTCAATGTGGTTACAGAGGTTAAAAAAATGAGAGCCTCTGAAGTTTTTAAATATTGTAACCAATCTTCTCTCCAATCATGACCAATCGTTCCCTGAAGAAGTCGTGCCGTTTTTAACGAAATGTAAAAATGAATAATAGAGTCTCACAGCTTTACAGTCAGCTTTGCTTTTTTTCTGTAAATTAAAAACAAAACTTTGCTGACAAGATGTACCAGGACCTGGCAACTTTGATTTGCACGTTGGCCTCTGAAAATCCCGCCCCCCATTGCAGTGTGCGCGGCCACAGAAACCTCTCCAAAATATCTGTGTGAAAAAGGTTAAGGTACGAATGGTAAGCCCTCCGTCAATATTCTTGCAAAGTCTTCCTTATAACTTCACGTTCATCAATTCTCTAACTTTAGCTGCCCATCTGTTTGAGAGAATATGAAATGTTGATCACTCTGTATTAAGCGGTCACCCTCGGGGAATGGCTAAGTGACTGCTTAATACAGGGTGACCGCTTAAAGTACAGGTAGCAAGAAATACAATTCAAAGAATTCGATCTCCAGTGCTGATCAGATCAGACGTTTGACCTCAAATAGAAACATTCATTTCCGGCGTTTTAATGATTTGCGAAAATGAACAAGGAAATCAATTGTTGTACCTCGTGTGTTACATTATTTGAAACTGTATGAACAAGTAATTGACACTGTGTGACCGTTTAATACAGGTCAAGACAATAGAAAAAGTCCCGTTGGGACTTTGCAAATGGTGACCGCGACCGCTTAATAGAGGTCGAAATTACAGTACATCAAGGGAATTAATTTTCGGGACTTTTAAAGCTGACCACTTAATAGAGGGTGACCGCTTAATACGGTGTCGCTTAATAAAAGGTTCGACTGTATGTTTATTTTACAACAAAACAATAAATCATGGTAATAACAAAACGCGAAGATGTAGCAAAGCAAGGTTTCTGCAAAATACTTTGAAGACACTTCGTCTTCGGGAAGTCTCTTATTAGTACTTATTCAATTTTGCGGGGGGCGGGGTGGGAGGGGGAAGGGGGTGGGGCTTAAGGTTAGCTTAGGGTTGTTCGAGGCTGGGCGCTTAATATATTTTTCTGCCTTTAGGATGGGCGCTTCCGAGGTGGGCGCTTATTCGAATAAATACGGTATTTGATTTTTTTTATTGTGATTTTAATATTAGCTTCCAAGGCGTGGTGTAGCAAGTCTTCAATCCAACCTTTTGATTAACGAGCTTTTGAGCCTGCAGCTTAATACTGGTGTCCAATCCAACGAAAATTCTCCTTGTGATAAGCACAGTGAGGAATTACTGGAACTCTTTTGCGAAAAATGCGAGGAGCCCGTCTGTAAAGCCTGTTTGGTGATCGATCACCGCGACCATTCGTACTCGTTAATCAAAGATGTGTTTCCACGTATCAAGAGAGAGGTCTTAACAATGATGCGTGAGGCAAGACCGAAGATCTCTGCTCTTAGAGCAGAAGTCATTTCTATTGAAGACGAAGAAACCAAGATACGAGACAATGCGGAAGCTGTGAGTCAAGAGATCGATGCTTTCATTGATACTTTGATCAATAAACAGACTGCGAATCTCGAGAGTGAAAGACGTCGCTTGAAGCAAGCGGTATCTGAGAAGACGTCGCTTCAATTAAGTAAATTTCATGATCACAAGGAAGCTTTACTCACGTCTCTCGGTAGTTTGGAGTTTGCTGAACAATCATTAGATCCAGAAAGCAGGAATAAGGCTGAATTTATACGACGTAAAGCGGAGGTAGCAAGTAAAATAACGGAGCTTCGTTCACTTGCAGAAGAATTTCGTCCTTGTGAAAAAGTCATCTTTAATCTTCACAACGCAACTCCTAAAGAGGAAAATGTGAAAGAGCTCGGAAAAATTACCGTGCGTGGTGAATACTGTTTAGGTATGAGTGGAGGAGAAGAAGGGATTCTCTACACAGGTAGAGGTGAACAATGGTGTGATTTTATCTTCACCGTAACACGTGATAGATCGTTGAGATCTGAAGTTCATCGAAATTTTATGGACCATTTCAAAGTCATCGTATGGAGTCCAAATGGCGAGATAGCCCTCCCTTCTTCTTCACTCGAGAGCAAAGGCAATGGTTCTCGCGGTTTCCGTTTTCGACCCACTTGGTCTGGTGACTATAAGATTTCTATTTCAAATGAAAAACTGTTCGGGGGTGAAGTTCATGGTAGTCCGTTTATTTGGAAAGTCCTGCCGTCCCTTCAATTAAATTCTTTGGTGTGCTGGATCAACAGCATTGGTCGTCGAGATTACACTTACTTGAGTAATAGTGTTCTTGAAGACGGACAGCATTCTTGGAGAGTACGATTGTTAGTGCCGGAAGGGCCTCAGGATACTTCCCATGACTTCCTTCAGATAGGAGTAAGACATCCCTATCGCGGTACATTTTGGGTTTGGTGGAATGGATATCGCTCCTCTCCCGACAAATGCGTTCCCAGCACGCTATCGATTAATTCTTTTCAACGCGGTGATCTGCTCATTTGTTTCTTAGACTTGGACAAAGGAGAGCTAAAGATTTACAACGATCGCACAAGAGAGTCAGACACCTGGCGGGATGTTGAAGCTCCTGTCAATATTTACCTTTATCCAGATAGTTTATTTCTCAGCACACTTTTCGCTGTCTAATTTTACGTAATTCATGATGTAAAAGCTCGACATAAGATGTGGATCAGGCCAGTTTTCTGTTAGTTAAGAAAATACAAGAAGAACGCTTAACAAGTAGACTACGAGTAGTCCCCATTTTTCCTCAGGGATAATAGGGACTTTAAGATCTGGGACGCGACGACTTCTAGAACGCGGTGGCTGATTAAGGACTGGAACTAGAACGCCGTCGTTTGAGCGCGAAAAGTAAAGTTAAGATCTCCGTCGCGATGCAAGACGACGCGGCTGCAAACCGCTCTTTATCAGTGTGATTCTTCACGTATTCTTCGGCAATTCTTTCGCAGAAATAGCAATGGCATCATTTAAGAAAGTCCAACAAATGCTTTGTTTGTGCTTTGTTCGATAGCATCACCTCCACTTCTTCGTTGACGCTTCGGTTTGTCATCGCTTTCATCCGCTAATGAACCTCTTTTATTCGTCTCTGACAGCTTCTCCATCGCTTTAAGTCTAACATCTTCCGCTTTAGCCCGATCTTATTGAAGTTTTTTGCCAGCTGTTTTCCCTGTGTTTCCTGTAATTCCGCTTCGCCACTTTCCTCCAACGCGATGATTATATCCAATAGATTTTCTAGTTCCGTTGGCTCATCGGGAGTTATACCAGTTGCTTTTTCCTCCGCTAGAAGTTTCTTCTTATGCTTGTAAACAAGGATTCCCACGTGGTCTCGGACTGATCGCTTATCAACCCTGAATTTCGGCACAGTGCATTTGTTCAAGGTGTCCGCTATTTTTTCCCACATACTGCTTCTTTGTGTTGACCCTTTCTTAGTTGT
>CALNXI010004709.1:0-22541 GCA_942486025.1 Porites evermanni | reverse complement strand
AATGACCTTTTAAAACACGTGACATCAATTTTTCGAAAAACCAAAGGCCGAGGGATGACTTGAATGTTTGTACCAATGGTGTGTACAACAAACGCAAATCTTGAATACACAATAGCAGAGTATATTTAATCTAACCAATAAAGCAGTAGATAAAACTCGAAAAACAGTTATTTACAGCGTAAGTTGTACTCCCCTGCGCCCAAAACATCGATGTATTTGTTTCATAAACTGTTGTAGTTAACGGAAAGTTTTCCATTTATAAACCATCCTATATCAGCCATTTATGAAAATCCTGATTGTTCAAGATGGATATTGCTATCAACCAGATAAGTATAGAGAAACCGATTGCGTTAGCTGTCCAGTGGATGGTAATTTATTTAATAAATAGCGCTATCCACCTTTTACTGAAAAACTGACTCAAAGGAAATATGTATAAAAAATTCCTCTTGGTTTGTTAAGGTGGCCGTTTCTTTAACCTCCCTTTTCAACTTTCTGCGTGAAATTTGGGAATACGATTCAAAATTCCGATTTAGTTTTGACCCTATTTAAGCCACCTAAAACAATGTTCCAAGTGAAAAGAAGTTGTTCACTTGCAATTTCCACAGAAAATTGCCCAGCAATTTTTTAACCACTTTAATTTCTTCATATCATTTCCTCGGAGACGATTGACGTAATTTGACTCCAGGTCAAATTACGAATGAATTAGACCGATCAGGTGACGAATTACAAACTATAAGTAACACGATACTCTTGATCATTTTTAACTGCTTTGAGCAACCATGATAACTGAACGCGAACACGTGACAGTCTCATGGATCTCACGCCCTGCACAGTTATCCGTCCCTGGTGCTTTACGTCTGTGTTGGTAATCACGTGGTAACTCGAATTGAACTGGGATCCGTTACCTTGGTAACCCCCTCATATTTTACACTTGTTTAATTTTATTCAGTTCCATATCAATGTAATGGGTTCGTTTTTGTTTGGTAAAGAAGTAAGCTAATAGAAGGGAACAGGACGAGTGCTATGGAGGAAGTAGTCTCCTATGCAGCCCTTACGTGAAAATCAAAACAAAAACGGCTGCGTATGAGACGAAGAAAGAAGTTTAATGTCTATGTGTTTGTAACGACAACAATCTCGACCTGAATGATTGGCAATTTACATGAAGCAACATAATGTCCGCAAACTTGTCAGACTTTTGACCAACCTCCTTTAATTGTTTGATGATATGCAGGTCATTTTGTGCTTGATTCACTGGCTTACAGATAAAAATTCTGATCATTTAAAACACGTAAAATCCTATCTCGGCAAACCGAAGGTCAAGCGATGGCTTGGATGTTTGTATCGATTGTTTAACACAAACACAAATCTTTAATACAAGATAAAACAGTAAATTTGATCCAAACAATAAAGCAGTGGTAAAACTCGAAAAACAGATATTTACAGCCCAAGTTGTTCTTCCACCTCAGTCACACATCGGTAGACCTGTGACAAAACCAGACGTAGTTAATTGATAAACCGATAATCGATAATAAACGATAGTAATCAATATCAATCATCGATGAAGTTTAATTTCCGATATCAATCGATAGAAATCGATAAAGATAAAAAGTTGTGACTTCGATTTCAAAATCGATAATGAGTTTTTATTGATTGTTATCGATTACTATCGATTCCTATCGATTGTTATCAATTTTGTTAATCGATATTAATCGATAAATTATTTTTTCTGTGACTTCGATTTCTATCGATTTCCGATATCAATGGATAAAAATCGTCGCTTTAAATTGATTAACATCGATGATATTGATTGATTTCCGACATCCACTTTTATCGATTAACCACGTCTGGCATAAACTATTGTAGTTAACGGAAGTTTTCTCTCTATAAACCATCACTCATTTATGAAATTTAAGGTTCTTTAAGCATTGATGTGTGTTAATTAATCATTGTTCTTGTACTACGATGTGCACATGGGCCTTGCATATTTCCAGCTGAAACTGGCTGAAACTCATTTCATACCTTTGACCACTGTATGAACAGCACGTTGCAGCTACAGCGTAGTCATGTTCTTCAATGGAGCTATGCCAACAGGAATTCGTTTCCAAACTACCAAAAAAGGACAAACATCAGCGACCGCTGCTGTAAGAAGAGAAACATTCGTGTTCCTTTTAAATCATTAGATGCGTTCTTCGGTACCGAACGGAAGGGACGATTCAGTGTACATGATGCATTATTTCTTTCTACGTGCTCTGCTTTTTACTCTTCTTAATGTGGTTACACTTGCTACTTCAACAGTAAAACCACTGGCTGGTAACGATAATGCAAAGAACGCTCAGTGTACTAACGTGAACAACTACTTTTACGCTGGTCCAAATACCAGAAAAATCGAACAGCAACTGGCCGAAATAAAAGAAGAAATCAAAGCGCTGAAGCGGCAGGGAAATCACGCTGGTTCTTCTAGAGGTAATGGATTGAATACTAACTTGAGAGTTTATTTCCATTTAGTTAACTCTTGTTGAGGTTGTTTGAGAATCGTAGTTATTCAAGCCATCTTTATCTAATCTTCCTGCTAACGCTACTACTATGTGTAATCAGCTAAAAAGGCCAAAACCACAAACAAATCATCAAAAATTCAAAATACGGCACAGCCCGTACCACTTCCCCTAAAGAAGGCATTTCGTAGTAACACAGGAATGAAATAAGACAATTTTTCTATGGAAAAAAGGGAAGGCATTTCGTTCATTGCACCATAGGTATAAAATGTTAAAAATTGTTCCAATGAAAAAATCCAGCCCCTAGAACTAAACGAAGAGTTTTGCGCGTTGCAATCACAAGGGAACCAGTCACAACAATTGGAATTTTATGACTGTCTACTGCTATTTGGATGGAACCCCCTTCATTCTTCCCTCCTCTCTTTATCATTTCTGGCTCCTTGCCTGCGGAACAACTCTAACTGGTTTTCCGCATTCGTCTTTGAAGCTTTGCATTCAATCCTTCTAATTCAAGTTACATTCCACCATGTTGTAGTTTATAAGAACTGCGCCGACATTTACAAGTCCGGTGCCAAGATAAGTGGAGTGTACAAAATCAATCCTGATGGTTTGGGCGAATTTGAAGTGTACTGTGATCAGAAAACAGCTGGCGGAGGTTGGACAGTGTTCCAGAAGAGGCAAGATGGGTCTGTGGATTTTTACCGTGCTTGGAATGACTACAAACAAGGCTTCGGTAATCTGAACGGTGAGTTCTGGCTCGGACTGGACAAGATTAATCGTCTGACTGTAAGCGGCCGTTACAGGCTTCGCGTGGACTTGGAAGATCTTCATGGCAGTACAGCATTTGCAGAGTACAGCTCATTCGCTGTCATGAGCGAAAGGGTGAAATACAAACTGAGTTTGGGAAGTTATTCAGGTAGGTCTCATTATCACACCCCAATCTTCTCGCCCAAGGTATCAAAAATGAAGCTAAGCTTGAGTTTAGTAAACACTCGCCATGTAGTGTAAATTGAGTATCAGGTCTTCTGTTAAAAAAAAAAAAGCCTCAGTACCCAGGCAACTGCACCGACTCGCCCCACCCCAGGCTGCATGCAGTCTCGTCCCCAGGCTAGTTCGCGCTAAAAGAATGAGTGGAGGAGGCTTGGTACTGTACAAACTCGCCGAGGACAACTGGTAATTTGAATCTGGGCTATATGATATAAGTGCAAGTTTGGTCTGACTACTGCGTCAGTGTTAGTCAATCTAAAAAGACAACTTGCGTTTTGAAACTTCTAGACCTTGTAAATTTTAAAAATCTGTTTGAACAAAATTTACTCATGATGAATAGATACAGTAGGTAAATTTTTACTGGACACTTGGTTTCGCTTAGACAGCAACCTAGCAATATTACAAATTTGAACCGACTACTGTGTCGGTGTGAATCAATTTAAAAAGAGATCTTGGGTTTTGAACCTTTTATTGTTTGTAATCTATTTAAACCAAATTTAGCTACACGATGAATAGATATTTATAATTTTCTGATCACTTGGTTTCCCTTAGTCAAACAAGTCGTTAAATCTTAAGCCTTACGTCCACCTCACAAGAAAAAACTGGGACGCTATAATTTATGGTGTTGTTGTTGACTTTTTTAAAGGTACCGCTGGAGATTCCCTTGGTTATCACAGAGGATATCCATTCTCCACCAAAGATCGTGATAATGACAGCGCAGGTAACTGTGCCCAGGGCCATAAAGGCGCCTGGTGGTATAAGAGTTGCTACGAGTCCAACCTAAATGGTCTGTACCTCCATGGAAAGGTTGATACTAAGGGGATCGTTTGGCGAACATGGAAAAATAACTACTACTCTGTCGAGAGATCTGAGATGAAGATGCGTCCAAAAGATTTTTAAGATTCATTACTTCCGTCAGTAAAATGGTGTTATTGCGTTAGTCCTTGCTATTGTGCTGAATTTTTAATATTGTAACTTACGCTCAGAGTAAACTTTCAATGGCGCGACATAACGGATGAGTTGATCTCGAGAAAACAGATGACAAACGTTTATCAGTAAAAGTCAATAAAACAACTAACTGAAAGTATTTTTTCACTTTGGGAACGTAATTATAGGGTGTTAAGCATGATACTTCTGCATTGCTTGATATCTATTAAGGTAATAGATCTGCTCTAAGGGCCAAAAGAAAACATATCTGAAAATTCGATAAATTAACAGTTTATGTTAAATTGTAGACAGATCCAAAAACTTGCGGATTCTTGTCGACTATTAGCATAGATATGGATCGCTGAAGAACGTTGCCAAGGCTGCCATTCTGTCAAGAGATTCGACATGAAGATACGTCAGCCAAAGGATTTTTCAGTTTTAATATTCTACCGTATTGTCAATAAGACAACTATGTGTATAACGGAATAGCACGCCAGTAGTCAGGTGTAATGCTTTGGGATGACAGCTTTTGATTTCAGTAACTGCTACCCCGCGCATTAACTATGTAAGAAAGGACATTTGGAAAGATTTAAGTAAGCTGTTTGAGGCACAAGGGTCCGCCGGGTCCGTCATAAGTAGTTGATCTCGAGATATAGCACATGACGAAGTATTTTCTGGTGAAATTTGCTTCAAAACTCCGTAAAACAACTAGCTAAAAGCATCTCTAGTTTAGAATCGTTTTAGCCTTTTGCATAGCTTGATATCTATCAATTCAGAAATGAAAATCATTCTATCTGTTGGGATATTATAACAGTTGAAGACTACCGTCATAGCTGTTTTTGTGACAAAAAAGGTTTAATAAAGTTACTAGACGTAAGTTGTGGGATTTGCGTTGAATTTCAAGGGATCGGTGCCTGAGAAAGCTCCACAGAGTAGGCGGGAAAAATATTAGTCATTGTATGGGTGGGGTGGGGCCGAGGGGGTCGCGCCCTTGTTTCTGTGAGGTTTTTTATTATTTTTAAAGAATAGACCATTTTACAGTTGTGGACTTAGTACCAGAGCCTTCGAGTGAATGTGAGGCTGACGGTGACCTTGTTTTGATACAAACCTTCTTTGCTTTGTAATGAAAATTGTCCTTGAAAAATACTATTTAGCATAAGACGAACTTGATTTACATAATAAAGCAGGAAGGTTTGTATCAAAACAAGGTCAACGTCATCCTCGCTTCCATCTATAACTGTAAAATGGCCTATTGTCAGTATAATAAAAAGGTCTAAATCGCCGGCAAGTTTCCCGGCCTTCCCCTCTGAATTTTCTGGATCGGCCACTGCAGTTTTCTATGACGGTATATATTTTGAGCTTGTAATATGACTTTGGCCTAGGAAACTATAAATGAGGGCTTCCTGGTGAACAATTTTTTGTAATTATAAGCACTTCGTTTTGTTTTCTTATGGGAAGCTAATTCTATAAAACCTTGGAAAAGATCAAAAAACTGATTAAAATGACATGGAAGATTACTGAGAAGGTACCCCTGAAGGAGACGAATCCAGGAAGGTCTNCGAACTTGATTTACATAATAAAGCAGGAAGGTTTGTATCAAAACAAGGTCAACGTCATCCTCGCTTCCATCTATAACTGTAAAATGGCCTATTGTCAGTATAATAAAAAGGTCTAAATCGCCGGCAAGTTTCCCGGCCTTCCCCTCTGAATTTTCTGGATCGGCCACTGCAGTTTTCTATGACGGTATATATTTTGAGCTTGTAATATGACTTTGGCCTAGGAAACTATAAATGAGGGCTTCCTGGTGAACAATTTTTTGTAATTATAAGCACTTCGTTTTGTTTTCTTATGGGAAGCTAATTCTATAAAACCTTGGAAAAGATCAAAAAACTGATTAAAATGACATGGAAGATTACTGAGAAGGTACCCCTGAAGGAGACGAATCCAGGAAGGTCTCAGGCCACATTATAAATGTAGTTGAGACGAGGTTATCAATTCGCACAAAATCAACAAGATAATGCGTTACTCTGTAACGCATGAAAATGTAAGTAGTTTAAAATTCAACATGAGTAATGACTCTGACTTATAAATATTGACATGGCGGAGACTTACGTGGCATATATCTCTGTATACCAGTTATCAATTTACAATCGCACAAGTTCTCGATTAATTGCTATTACTGAAACTGTAGCGGTTCATCTGTAATAAGAAACAAAACAGTGGTATTGAAATTTCTTACAAAGACGAGTGTTTCATTCAAAACTGCAATGAAAATAATATGTCGCCCTCTGTGTTATGTTAACATAGAAATTAGAAAATTCATAAAATAAGGATTAAATGTCCACGGGACTGACATAGTCTATGGCTTACTGGGAAGATTTGGAGGTCAGGAAATGTAAAAGACTGAAAAATTAACAAAACTGGACATTGTGTTTTGATTCCACTTGAATACAAAAGGTTAGCTTTACAAATTGAATTATAATCACACCAAACACTGGACAACTGATTTGTCGTTACTCACGATCCCTCCAATGTGATTGGCGAAAAAATGTGATCATAAAACACGGTCATTAATAAGCTAGCGAGAAAAAACCCGTTTTCAAAAGAGCCGGACTGAACTGAGGAAGTTTAAGAAAGTACTAAAGAGTTATCAACCATTGAGAATTTGATTCTTTCTTAAATGTTAGACGTGATACTGAAACGGAAGAACACAATGATTTTTTTCCTTAAAGCTGTACTGTGCGCTTTTTTGGTGAAGGCCATTGCAAAATCAGCGGTCCCCACAAAAAGTGGCACTGATGCTAGAAAACCACAGTGTAACGTAAACAACTACTTTTATGCTGGACCGAATACTAAGAAGATCGAACAACAACTGGCCGAAATCAGAGAAGAAATCAAGGAGCTTAAAGAAAACCGAACTGGTGGTGGCGGTTCTAGCGGCAAAGGTATTTCTTTGAACATCGTCCCTGTTTTCACTGTCTTGTAGCGCTCTGATCCTAGCGATTCAGTACTTTCTTTTAAGCGCGCTTATCGTCTGCAAACGATTCATCACTTGACTGTGTTTCGGTTCACGGCTTAACAGCAGCTCGGAGGTTTTACGACTTTTAAAAACGGCCTACTTGCTGATGGGCAAGCGAAATAAGTGCCAATGAGTGCGTACATTCATCTTATATTGGTCTTTATTAGCCCCGGTTCAACGAGGGTCGTTTTAAACTTTAGGATGAGTAAGTAAAGCCCACTATTCCATATCCACTGTGGAAGAGAAGAGCCCAAAACCATCAGCAAGAGAATAATAAGCTGTTCATAAATTTGCGTATAAGTATCCAATAAGGTTAAATATAGGACTGTCATATCATCATATCACTAGTACAAGTCTCGTGCGGAAATTCACACCAATCCGATTTTCGCTACAATTTTCTTTTTCCAATAGTCGTAAGCTTTTCACTGGCCATTCTATTTTCAGTTTACGAGAACTGTGCCGAAATTTACCAGTTCGGTATAAAGATCAATGGAGTGTACAAAATCAATCCTGATGGTTTGGGCGAATTTGAAGTGTACTGTGATCAGAAAACTGCTGGTGGAGGTTGGACAGTTTTCCAGAAGAGGCAAGATGGCTCTGTGGATTTTTACCGCAATTGGGACGACTACAAACGAGGCTTTGGTAATCTGAACGGCGAGTTTTGGCTCGGACTGGACAAGATTCATCGCCTGACTGTAAGCGGCAGTTACAAGCTTCGCGTGGACTTGGAAGATCTTCATGGCAGTACAGCATTTGCAGAGTACAGTTCATTTGCTGTCACGAGCGAGAGGGTGAAATACAAACTGAGTTTGGGCAGTTATTCAGGTACTTCTTTTTATGACACTTCAGTATACGATTTTCCGCCCAAGATATCGAATATGAAGAAAGCACCACGTATAAGGCCTTTTACCATTCGCCCGTTTCTCTTCTTTACCCAAAGAAAAGCCTTAGTCTGGTTAGTGCCCAGTCTACATGCAGCATCGTCCCCAGATCAGTTCCTGCTATTCGAATACGGTTCTTAACATGCCACGACGGCGACGACAACGAGAACGTCAAAAAGCAGTTAGTTAAGATTGGCAAAACAACAACTCTGCATGTGCATCACGCTTTTTTCTACATTTCTTTGCCGTCGCTGACACTGTTCGACTACGACGGGATAATCATGCCTAATTTCACGTTTTTATGGAGGACGTAAACAAGCGATGACTAAATTTCCCTTCTGTTTCTGAACTTAAATAGGGTTCTATATTAAGAATTCGGATCAAAAAATAGTTCGTTGCATTTGACAAAGTAAATTAGTTGGATTCATCGCGAGATAAATAATGGTAATTGAACTGAGTGGAGTGCAATTTGGTCTGAAATCATACGCGTGATTTCAAAATCGAACGAGCGCGCAGCGCGAGTTTGATTTGAAATCACAAGTATGATTTCAGACCAAAATTGCACGACACGAAGGTCAATTACCACTTTATTACATCCATTTTGAAATCGCAGAATTTAGTCAGTACTAATATTTTATTGGTCGAGTAGCCGGTTTGTTAAAAAGCCGAAACAAAAAGGCTTTTACATCTCACTTTGTATTCGAAACAGAAATGATGCGATATAGAACAAAAATGGTGCGATTTAAAACAGAAATGATGCGATTTAGAACATGAATGACGCGATTTGGAACAGATGTGATTTAGAGCAAAAAATGGTGCGATTTAGGAATAAATCACACTGCTGAGAGCCAATCAGATTGCACGGATAGCCAGTGATTTCAAAGTGGATGTAATAAAGGTTGAAAGAACCCAAATTCACCTTTCGAGCGACGTCTTCGTGGCCGTCGCCGTCGCCGTCGTGGTATCTTAAACCCCCTAATGATCGGATGAGGCTGGGAACCGAACGTCCAGGGCGAATACTGCCGACACACTTAAAAGGGGACGTCCCATCACAACTCGCCGAGGACGACTGGTAATGATACTGGGCTATGTGAAAGAAAATGCAAATCTAGACCGACTATAATTCACGGTGGTGGTGGTGTTGTCTGATCTTTTTTTAAGGTACCGCTGGAGATTCCCTTACGTATCACAGAGGATATCCATTTACCACCAAAGATCGTGACAATGACAGTGGCGGTAGTAACTGTGCCGTGCAATATAAAGGCGCCTGGTGGTATCAGGATTGCTACAGCTCCAACCTGAATGGTTTGTATCTTCACGGAAAGGACAGTACTCAAGGAATGCCATGGAAAACATGGAAAAATAACCACTACTCAGTGAAGAGATCTGAGATGAAGATACGTCAAAAGGATTTTTAAGATTCAATTAGGATCGTTTCTGTCAGTAAAAACCACTTAAACAAGGAACATTAAAAGCGTGTAATCAGGTGTTAAATTGCAAGGGTGATATTTGCTTTAAATTTTATTATTGCGCTGAACTTAAAAAAAATAGTTTGAAAATCTCATTAAGTGAATATTTACCGATGAACAAGGGTCCATCTGCCGAGTTCAACCGTGCAAGAAGATGACGAATTTTTTTTCATACATGAAATTATCAAACTTGGAGTAATATATAATAGGTTGTAAGACTACCGCAGAAAGGGTGCAATAAAATTGTTACTAAGATGTGGAATTTAGAGTTTTTGTTTCTTTGTGTCTGTGTGTGTGTGGGTGGGTGAGTGCACGCGCGCGTGTGTCTGAGTTAAAACCGCATTCCAGTCTTCTCAATTAGACGATTAGCGTTTCAGGTAGTTTGTTAGCCTCTAGTTTTTCTCATAATTGGGTCCCTTACAGATAAAAATTATGATCTTTTTAAACACGTAAAATCCATTTTTCGGCGAACGGAAGGACAACGAATGACTTGGATGTTATTATGTTTGTAGCGATCGTGTGTACCACAAACGAAAATCTTTAATATACAATGGCAGAGTACATTTAATCCGACCAATAAAGTAGTAGAAAAAACTCGACAAACAGTTATTTACAGCGCAAGTTGTACTCCCACCAAAAACATCGGTGGATCTGCGACATAAACTGTTGTAGTTAACGAAAACTGTTCCCCCTTTAAACCATCCAACATTAATCATGTATGAAGTTTAGCACTTGTGAAGGATATAAAAAAGCAAAATTCCTCTTGGTTGTTAAGGTGCTTTCTTTAACCTTCCTTTTAAACATTTCACGTGGAATTTGAGAATACTATTGTCAAAAACTTACTTCGTTTTGATCTATTTAAAGAGCAACCGAAAACAATGTTCCAAGTGAAAAAAAGTTGTTCACTTGCAATTTCCACAGAAAATTGACCAGCAATTTTTTAACCACTTTAATTTCTTCATTTCTTCGGAGGCGACCGACGTAATTTGACTCCTGGTCAAATTAGAAACGAATAAAACCGATCAGGTGATGAATTACAAACTATAAGTAACACGATACTCATTTAACTGTTTTAAGAAACCACGATAACTTAACGAGAACACGCGACAGTCTCATGGATCTCACGCCCCGCACAGTTATTCGTCCCTGGTGCTTCACGACAGTGTTGGTTTTCCTGTGGTACCTCAACTGGGGTGTTAAAAATGAGAATGTGTCGGCCATCTTAGTACGGTCTGTAACGGTAATTGGAAAGCGGGTACGAATGGCGACGATCATCCTGAGGTACAAACAAAACCACAATTAACAAGTTGTCAATTTAATTGCGCAAGCGCGGTAATACTGAGGACAGCGCATAAGGCACATCCGGGATAACTGAACTACAAAGTCGGCATGTTCCAGGTGTCCGTAATATTCACCCACTCATTATCTTAGCAATCGTCTTAATAGTGTACTTGTAACTTCCTGATTTATATTCTGAATTCCAGTTAACCTTCGCATTGTTTTAAGCATGCTAACTTTTCTTCTGTTCTTCTGCTGTTCTTTATCATTTGTACATTTATATAAATTACTTTTGTTCACTTGTGAATTGAATACAATTTGGAGTGCGTATTTTGTTTGTTTGTTTTTTTAATATGTACACTGCCCACCTAAACTAACCTTTGCTATTTGAGGGCAGTGAGAAAATAAAATTGTAAATTTGAATTAACCGATAAAAATGAAATGAAATGAAATGATAGGACATATGTTTATCCAAAAATGACAAATTATTAGCAGCCATGCAAGAAGGCTCAGCAAAGTAGTTCAGTTGTAGCGATAAGAGGGAAACCAAGGAATGATATTTGATTCAAGGGTAGGAGCGACCATTTGCGAAATAGATCCTTGCAATAACGAAAACAGAAAGAGAGGACGTTACCTAACTAAATAAAAAAGCAAGAAGATTTCGCGTACTCTTGTACGGAATCGCTTCCTTATTTGAGAGAATAAGGTTTTTGATCGTTCAACTTACCCTGTTGGGAGGTCCTTGTCGATTGTAATACTGCTGCTGCTGTCGAGGGTCACGTGACGAGTGTTGATAGCTACCGCGAGAGTACTGAGATTGACTCGACCCAGGTCCTCGAGAGTATGCGTTTGATTGTGACCAGTTTCCTTGGTAATTACTCGAGTTGTACTGGGATCTGTTACCTTGGTAACCCCCTGAATTGTAATAGGATTGGTTGCCTTGGTAACCTCCCGAGTTGTACTGTGGAGCGCGATTTCTGTCATAGATCTGTCGTCTTGGATCATGATTACCACGTGACGATACAGGTGTACCCGGATTGGATCTTGGACGATCAGGGTAACCATGCCTGGAATCATTCTGCGGAGGGCATGAGTTCGACCGAAAGGGCGGCACGTAGCTGGCGGGAGTATAGGGACGAAAAAGATCCCCTTTGTGAAAACTGACAAGAAAAGAGAGGAAAAGTTGTCATCAAAATGCTACCCTAAAAAGAGAACAACTTATATAGCTTCCTTCAGATG
Organism: Porites evermanni; assembly: GCA_942486025.1. Taxonomy (NCBI): domain Eukaryota; kingdom Metazoa; phylum Cnidaria; class Anthozoa; order Scleractinia; family Poritidae; genus Porites; species Porites evermanni. The sequence goes on along the minus strand of CALNXI010004709.1, from coordinate 10,249 downwards.
CGATATTTGAAATTTTTAGATTACACCAGGAGTATAAATCTTCAAACCACAACCTCGTCCCCAGAGTTAGCTTCACACGAAGAGGTTCTGTTGGCTCGTCACGCAATCCTCCCCAACGCGTGACGAACCCCTAAGTACGTCTGTGTAGGCGGCTACAACGGAGTAGCTTGTTGAAAGCTCCAACGGTTAGATAGCGGAGTGCAGCGCGAAGTGAGAGAGCGGGAGGAAAAAGGAGGAAGAGACGCTGTTTTTTTCCTGCTCACACCTTCTCTGCGCCGTCCACACAATCTGATCGCCTGGAACAGGCTGTCTGACCCAGGGCTTTTCCCTTTTCTTTGGGAAAAAGCCCTGGAGACGAGATTACACAGAAACGTGGGGACCAGGTTGGTGCCTCACATCCACTTACTCTTTAAGTTTATTTTTTGTCTTAAAAAAGGATTTGTTTATCACATGCATGTCATAAAATCAATTGAATCAATAACGCACAGTCACCCTATCAGGACACACAACAGAACACTAATTGAATCATATAAAGCACAGTCACACCATCAGGTACCACTACAGATTACTACTCTACTTACTTAAGCATCCGCCGCCCCGCATCACCCAAATGAGCAAACGAGGTTCTGTTAGCGTTCATTCCAATAACTGGTCTGTATGGCCTGTTACTATCATAACCTTCTGGCTTGAGAACACGAGCAGGGGGACTGGTGAAGAGAAAATCACAGGCGATGCTTTAGACTAAGGAATAGTCATTGGATCTTTATGCGTTTCTGGGAAACTGCCCACCTACCCCTCTCTTAAGCCAACATCAACACTTACTTGTCACATAGGGCAAAATGTTGGCTTAGGGGAGGGGTAGGTGATCTGAGTTATTACAGTACTAAAAAATAAAGAATTACGTGTAAAACGCGATTGGTAGGACGACTAGCAAACGATCTGGCGTGATAATCCGTAATACAAGAAATTTTACCCGTACTGCTTGCGTTAAGTGCAAGTTGCACCTGGAAAAAACAATTACTGTATGGGATGGGTATCCATAATCGAGCTGCAGAGAACTAACTGGTCTGACCATGTGATCATCTAGTAATCAGCTTATACACAGATGGAACTCCCTGTAATGGAACTACAGGGGAGATGTTCCACCCAAAAGGGGTAATCTAGGTATCTGAAAAATGGTAGGAATTTAACGAGATAGCAGATAGAAAAGGGTAAGGAATATTAGTTTTAAAGCGTTTGAAAGGGTCTTTCAAAGTACGGTACATTTGTAAAAGACACGATCGATGGCTAATTTACGTTATTATTTTAAAAGGTCACACACAAGGAACATGAGGCAAACTCCCACAGCTAATTACAAAAAACCTTTTTGTAGGTTCATGAAGGGGATATTATTTTCTTGGGAAGGTATATGAAGGGGTAACTGTTTATTGACATTTTTGTTTAGAAGGGGAAGGGTTTGGATATCGAAGGGGTAAGGTTGGACATCAGGGGGAGGCAAGGGTTGGACATAAGAGTAGGGAGGGGTTTGGACACTGGAGGGTGAAGGGTTCGGACATCGTAGGGGAGGAAGGGTCAGACATCAGGGAGAGGGAAAGGTTGGACATAAGAAGTGGGAGGGGTTAGGACATTGGGAGGGGGGGAATGGTTTTGGACATCGGAGAGGGAAGGGTTGGACATCGGGGAGAAGGGTTAGACACAAGAGAAGGGAGGGGTTTGCACATTGAAGGGGGGAGGGGGTATCCCCGTACCATGGAATGTTTTTGAGGCCCCAACGAGGTACATATAGATAAAAGTGTAAGTACATACAGCATTTAATATATAAAAAGCAATACAACGAGGACTTAATAAATTATCTAACTTTCACTTACTCCGCCTTAGGTNGGTGGGAAGGTTGAGAAGTAGGGGGAGGGGGGGGGTGGGGTAGGGGAGGGTGAAGGGTTGGGGCATGGGGGGGGAGGAAGGGTCAGACATCAGGGGGAGGGAAGGGTTGGACATAAGAGGGGGGAGGGGTTAGGACATTGGGAGGGGGGGAATGGTTTTGGACATCGGAGAGGGAAGGGTTGGACATCGGGGAGAAGGGTTAGACACAAGAGAAGGGAGGGGTTTGCACATTGAAGGGGGGAGGGGGTATCCCCGTACCATGGAATGTTTTTGAGGCCCCAACGAGGTACATATAGATAAAAGTGTAAGTACATACAGCATTTAATATATAAAAAGCAATACAACGAGGACTTAATAAATTATCTAACTTTCACTTACTCCGCCTTAGGTAAGACATCCGCCTTAAAAATATGATCCGTATCATAAGCAGGGTCGATGAAAAACACACTAAAAGTGAACAATTCAATAATACGACAAACAATTAGTTTTCAACATTACACTCTGACAGAAAAACTTATAAAACTGGTGAATCGCGTCTGAGTCATACATGCTATGCAGCCTTGTTCCCAGGTTTTTCTCCTACTCTTACGCTGGAGAATGACTAAGAGAGGACCCTGGGAGCGAGTTTGACATGCTATGTTGTGTTTGTGTTGTTGATGTTATTGTTGTTTACCTGATGGTTCTGTTATCTTTGAGGTCGTAGAGTTGAGGAACGGGTGAAGGAACTGTTCTGAAAAGACATTGAAGGAAAACCTGTTTATTAAGCTGTCAAAGATAGTTTAGTTTGTTTAAGTGTGTGAACGTATCAGACCTCTACTTTTTAGGCTCTTCCAGTTGGAGGTCACGTAAGAGACTTGGCTGGTGTAGTATCGACCTGCACATTGGGACTGTTATGTAAACGTTAGTTAACAGACTGCATAAGCAAAGAAACCTAAACAGATTCGCAAGGATATGGAGATACATTTGGTTCAATGCTATCATTCAAAGAAAAGCTTCTGCTGTTGAACCTCCAAGTGTGGCTATCTCTCTTGTTGGCGACCATCTCTCCAAAGCGAAAAAATATTCCCTCTCAAAACCCTATAGTTGGAACCTCTCATGAACGACCACCTCTTGAAGTGACCGCAATAACTTTTTGAAGTACTATCAGTGATCATTTCATCTTAAAACGACCATGCAATTCAAAAATTACTCATCTGAATGAACTTACTTGTGAGGTAGGATGGGGCAATCATCTGTCTGTACCTTGCCTGACATACCCCCTGTTAGGTCTGCTACTACGTCGACTGCCTAAAAGATACAACACACCAGATATGAGCAGTTAAATCTCTGCTGTGAGGCCACCATAGCTCGGGGAAGGTACAAGTGGCTGCTTGTGGCTAGGCATCATGGCTGAGAGGTTAGAATACTGTACTTGCTATCCAGAGATCCCAAGTTAAGTCCTCCCTCACACTTGACCACTAGCTGGATTTGTTCTCAGAAGTTCTGAGTTCGGATACTCGAATGGTTTGCGTCAAGCAGGAAGAAGCAATAACCTTTAAAAATACATTGTAGAGGCTTACCTCTTTAATGCCGTCTCCTTCATATAAACCAACGAAGAAGTCAAATGTAGGATTGCCCTGACGAACGAACAGACGATCTTTACCACGACTGTTCCGCTTCTCTGAAACGAGACAAATAAACCAAAGAATGGTTAGCTTGTGAAATGAGTACATCTCCAAGTTTTCAGAACGTCACCACATTACTGTGGTGTCACGCAAGACAAGCTGAAAATAACAGCTTAGTCACGCTTAAGGGTAGGTTTTGCGAATATGCTACACTAGAGATAATCACTGCTGCTGTTGTGTCACGCTTTGGCCACAGCTTCCTAAAAAACTTAAGGACCAAGGCACCCTCCTAAAGTACCACCTACTATGAAGCACTGCCATTAGAAATGAAATGTTGCATAAACTTACTTTCCAGATCTGTTAAATCAGGATATACATTACTAAGAGCACCTAGCAGTCTCTTCTCGTCAACAAAAGGTAGCAAAGCCACACCTGTGGTGAAAAATACATGGAAGATGTTACTACTGGGTCCAAGAGAATGCCATACATGTTTCCGCATGCAATATCTCCCTTTCTTCCCCCTTCAAACGACTACTGTGTCAACCAATAGCCAACAGTTGGACTACCTCCTGGTAGGTGCATTTGTAACCAGTTAATTTTATTTGATTGGTGTGCCTGTGTATAAGTGTCAGAGCCAAGTATTTCTTTCACCTGAGAGAGGCTCAAACAATTTGTTGTGTTGCGCTGTGTTAGTGCATGTTTCTTAAGTTCTTTAAGGTACCTTGCCAAGCATATTTCTTTCCATTGAGGTCAATCTCAAAGTCCAAAGGATAAAAGTCAATTATTGCTGAATCCTGAAACACAAAGAGCAGTCAATCATTAATAAATCAATCATTTAATCAATCAATGAATATACTATTTAAATAATAAACATCGACGAACATATCATCTAAACAGTCAATCAAAAATCAATGAGAAAAGAAGAGTGTCCATTTACCGGGTGTGACATAAGTTCTCTCCAGGTGGGAGGCAGAAATTTGCCGCTGGCTGCTGGGAACACACCCATCAACTGCTCCAAAGGTTTGAACTGCAATCAGAGCAAAAGAAAACGAATCAAAGAACGCTGTAAACATGATTCAGAGACTTCAGACATAGCAGAATAAATATTATTCAAACTAACAGAGTAGCTATTTCTGCACATCAAGAAAAAAAGATGGACAAATAATAAAGTGCAAATATTCAGAATTCCACTATACACATTAATTACACTGCAAGTTGTCTCTTATTTTCTTCAAAGTTACTGAAACGAGTAGCACGTGTAACACCCACGCCGGAGAAGCACGTGTAAAAAAGGCGCGAGCGGCGAGCGTTGAAGCCCCATGCCACAAGAAAAGTTTATTAACTGCCTTTTTTTCTTCACATTTTCACTGGTAATACGAACTTGACAGATATCAAAAAAAAGATGGAAAGCAAGCACGTCTTGTATATAATTGAATAACATTAAATTGAGATTCAGTTACCGGTTGTGTTCCACGTTCAAATGAGTTGGGAAGTGAACCAAGATCACGAAAATCAGATGCAAATGGTGCATAATGATAAGGATAAAACCACTTCCAAGATGGACATCCCTGAAGAAAAAAAAGGGATGGTTAATTTATAAAAAAAATACCATTAATTTAAGACCAATTTCCTGCCCCCTTAAAAAGACGCGTCTCACTCGAATAGCCTCCTCTCTACCACAAGTAGAAGATATACAAGTAAATGTCCCTGTGCAGTTTATCTAACTATGAAAGTTTCATGTACACAAACTATCTAAGTTTCGCATAAATTTACAGGCCAAAAAATTGTGTCTATCAGTCCTCACGGATGGGAGTGTCCTGTAAAGCCCCCCACACCTCCTCAATGTGAGGGTGTTTTGGCCACTTCTTTCAGTACTATAAACTCAAAATTAATACAAACAGCTTCAGTAATTACTTACCTGATAATAGTAAAGTAAAACCCAGCAGAGTCCCTCAACATAAGCATCAGCCTTGTCAAAGAAAGAGAAAATAAAATAAAAGAGTGTTTACACTTTCATTGGCCTTCTCCACCAAAATTTTAGCAATATTTCTTGTACTTTTGTTTCCAGTCTAATAACAATCAAGATAAGGAATCTAGTATGTTACCACTTTCTTCCGGAAATCATCATATCCTTCTTCATTCTCAGATATATGAAACTTGTTTTGATAATAGCGACCCTTCCAACCTGCTTCCCATAACCTGATAACAGAAAAAATTAGGTACTGTAAATCCTCTGTTAAGTCTCCACTCTCAAATACACCCTTCCCTCTAATAACCACCTCCCCCCCTCCTCTCTCCTAAATATTCTTCGCTGACAAATGATAGACCACATTAATCAATCACAACTGTAAAACTTCATGGGGACTGATCTGGGATGGTTTATTTACCAACAGGAAGTTTGGATTTTATTCTGATCCTCGGCTGCATGACCTCCAACCTTCTTGTACTTGAGCTTTTCCACTTTGTAATCTAGGTCTTTATGGAGAACTGATACCATAGTCTTTTCTAAATTAAATAAGCTCCCCCTCTCAAATAGCCCCCCTCATATGGGCTTGTAGGATTTACGGTAAGAGGTTAGGGAATAGTCTCATAGTAAATACGGTCAACACTGTCACTCACAACAGACAACAATAATTTAGAAACTGGACACCTTTCTTAAATGCACTAGAATTTGTCCCTGTCACCCCTGAGTCCTTTGTTTGACTTGCTGTAATACAAACGCCCCCCTTACATGTAAATGGACACCAAGATGATCACCCAGGCATCTTTTTTGACTCTGTATAAGGCCGACATATACAGCTATTTCGAGAAAGGTTGTCGGAAAAAATGTGCACGTGACAATCCCGAAAGGTAATAAGGGATATGAGCAATACACTGTTCCTGACACTGTAGCTGTCGAATCTACTTTTGTTGCTTTCCTTTAACACTCACAGACATACATCCATGGCCTCTCGTGCCATTCTTTCAAATTTCTTTGACAAACAGTGAACTCAAAACCACCCACAATACCTTTCGGGATTGTCGCGTGCACTTTTTCCGACAATCATTCTCAAAACAGCTGTATCCTGCACGGACACTTCCCTTAGTACTGGCTGCAATGGTATTAGAATAACCCCTGTTAGAGTAAGGGGTTGGGAAATGCTGTTGTAGCACCCACACCTCATCTAATAAGACAACGAGACAACCAAACACCACAAAAAACCCTTTGGTATCCAGGGTGTTATTATACCCCAGTGCATATTAAGCTGATAGCCTGCAGGTAATGTCTTTCTTTTCCTGTTTTTTTGAAGGGGAGAAAAGTATACCAACAAACACATTCACCAGCCAGCTGGCACATGTACATTAACTGAGGACAAAAAGGGATACCTAGTATTGCTGACAGTCTATTTGGCCAACTTTACCTGATATCGTCTTTCGGTTCCTCGTCATCATCATCATCTTTCTTTCTCTTGTTTGATACAGGAACAGAATTGGGTGTACTTGCAGCAGATAACTACAGTTTAAATAAAGTGATAGAAAATATTGGTAAAAATACATGTAAAACAGGAATAAAAAAAATAAAATAAAGTGATAAGGAATGTAAAATAAATTTTCTTTTGCATAGTCAATAAAACAACCTAGCTAATTTATGTAAGGTTGAAACGATTACAGCTAAAATATTTTAAGACTGATTATAAAGATTTGATGCCCAGTAGTATACAAGAACTGAAAATAAAACCATCAAATTTTAAGAAAAATCCCTCAGAGAACAATACAAAGAGAGTTTAGAAAGATACAAATCAGCAGAACAAGTCATCTGATATCCAGAAACTGGGGAGTACATGTAGGTTGAAACCTGAGAACCGAATTTGTGGTAATTACATTGTAAATGACATACATATTGCAAATAAAAGTTGGAAATCATCACTCTGGTTTGCATTAAACAGTAGTCCACTTTGCTCCAGACCGGCAAGGTGCAAATGCTGTTGTGTGGTGTGCAATGTCAACACTAACACAAACATACTATAATATATGTAGAGACTTTTGTACATTAAACTATTCACTTGTATTTTACTCACCATACTTGCATTTGGAGAAGGTGTAGTGAGCATAGCTCTCAGGTCTGCTGCTGCACTCTACAGTAACAAACAACAATGACTGCAGTTATTATTTTCCAGTATAACTCTGAATAATATGAAGCAGATACCAAGATATAAAGATATAAAAAAATATATGAAACATCCACTGGATGTGAACTTTTACCTTACCTAAAGTCAAATTCAATGCGTCTACAAGTTCTACAGACTATATCATAGTTACCATCTAATTCTGAAGTTAGACAACATTTTTATAAAAAAAAATTTCAGATGTACACTTCTTAAATTCTTGATTAAGAGGTTTCTACTTCAGATCTTAAGAGCTTAATTCAATGTTCAGCCAAAGCCTTGAAAAATGCAAATTTGGGGAAAGAGGCAAGTTGTTTGCCATTAAAGAGAGGAAGGTGTTAGAGTTTTCGTTGTAATAACAGCTGCATTGCTAAAGCCACTGTACCTTATTTGCTTTATCCTGTGGTGTTGTGTTCCCAGCACTGTAAGACATGGCTTGTTGTCGCATGGCATAAGCCTCTTGGCGGGGAGACACAACAGGCGAGGGTGTGTTAGTTATGACGTGTGGACTAAACTGACCACTGGGTGTCCATAGAGGTGCATCCTGATATCAAGATCAAAACGTACATTGTATCAAACCTTTCACTCAGATGCACAGTCAATGCAATATTGGTATTGGTTTAAAAAAATGCCCAAAAGCAATCATTTCAATTATTATGATAAATGTGGAACTACATGTAAAGCTGTATGCAGAACTACAATTGTAACCACCAAGGAGATAAAGATTATCATGAACTAGTGTTATATGACATTATAGACAGACCAAAAACTTAGTATTACTTGGACTCTTAGCGTCTAGACTGAAAACTGTGGTCATAATTATTATAATAACCAAAAAACATACCATTCGCTGTCTTTTCTGTCTCTCCCTTTCTTTGTTTTCCTTGAGACGTCTTTTGTATGCCAGCTATAAAAAAACAAAATCATCTGTTGCGACAAACTTTTACTTACATTGCAACAATATTTTGTGTGGTCTAGAAGGGAGTAAGAGGGGCGAAGGGGAGGAAGGGAGGAGGAAAGGGGGGAAGGGAAGGGGGGAGTGAAGGGGGGAGGGAAGGGGGGATGGTGGGGAAGGATACACCCAACAAGTAAGTAGTAAAACCACTAGGAGCACTTACAGAGCTGTATTACAAATGTATTACTTCACATACAAGTTCATGTACGTACAATGGTCATAAGTCACAACCATATCAACATGTAAGCAATATTTTAATATTCTAATCCATCAAAATTTATTTAAATTTAGAGTACTCACATCATTTGCTTGCCTCTTCTTAAAAATCTCATCTTCAACGTAACCAAGCTCTAAATGAACACATAGGTTTGGTTACTACTCTAATAACATGACAAAATACACACCATACATGCCAGATGGGTTACGAATCTTGAATAAAATTACATCGCATTACACCTATAACTATGCATTATTGACCAAGAAAAAGGTCAAAATGGCTGGGCGTTGGACACAATGCCAATCCATTGCAGGGTTACGCCCAATAGTACTATACAAAATGAAAATTACTGATACCCATTTATACACTGGGCTGGTAAAGAAAGATGGAGTGAAGCAATTATTTTTGTCTTAGAAGACATCATGATCGCAAGAATCAAACTAAGATCAGATCCTTGAAGGCTTGATTGACAGATATGATGAATACTTATGTTATTATTATAACTATCTTCAAGCTTATCAAATCTTTCTACGCACCTTGAAGAACCATTTGAACTCGATTCAAATCAACAATTCCATGTTTTGCTAGATAGCCCTGTAAATAGATTAAAGTATGCATCATGCATTGTAAATACCCACATTTAACTTGCACAAGTACACTGTGAGCACATTACGGAGGTGCTTTATCATAAAGGTGGCGATTGTCCAAGACTTAAATTCCTGCCTGTCTGTTGAACAAGCAGCTCCCACATTCATATTGCTTGCATGCTTACAAGTTTGCTTGTTTGCATGCTTGCATGCTTGCTTGTTTGCATGCTTGCATGATTGCTTGCATGCTTGTTTACATGCTTGCGTGCTTGTTTGCATGCATACTTGCTTGCAAGATGCCTTGCCTGGACCCTAGCCCATTGAGTAAGCGAGCTTAAAAAACTTCTTCATTGACAACAATGAACATAATGATGACAATCTGCAAGAATATCCATTGCTCTTACCCCACATCTTGGTAAAACTCTCTTGTAAATGCCCACCAGTCTATCAATAGCTCCCTCTCTGGAGAAAAACAACAAAACTTATGATTATGGTAACTACCTGCTGAAACAGTACCAAAAGAGGTTTGTACTACATGAACAATCAGGGGACTAAAATAATGGATTCAAAAAATACTGCTAAAGCAAATTCAACATGAAGGAAATGCATCATATAAAAGTATTTTTGAAGTTCAAGTTTCACGTGAATGGTTTCGACCTATGTGTAGAATTACATTACAGGTTCTAAAGCTATAATGTACATGCAGTACGATTTTATTACAACAAAAATATTTTGGCATTTTACCTGATTTCTAGTGAAGGTAAGTGGGGAAGGAAATCATTCCCTACAAAGAAGCACATGAATACCCAGTCATCAAGACAGCGCTAGACAAAGAACACATCATTAGTAACAGTTAGGTT
>CALNXI010004708.1:0-22551 GCA_942486025.1 Porites evermanni | reverse complement strand
TAATTTGATTTATTTGTGATTTGGTAAATTCTCTTACAAGAGGTGGTAACATTGGGAAAAACTGTGGGGGAATTGTAATTCCTTTTCCAAATATTTTATTCAATCCAATTTCTCCAAGTGCAGTAGCAGCACCAGTTGCTAATGCAGGAACAACTTTTGAAACTCCTTTTATTGCGTAAGGTAATACTTTTGCTCCAAGAGATGCTAGTGATGAAAATAAGTTTCCTCCATGTCTTACAGAACGTCTAATTTGTGTACGACTTATCTTTATATCAGATCCTGTTCCATTTGAAATGGATTTTTTTATTTTATCTATTTGTCTGCGGGTAAGCATTAACTCATCAGGTCCACGAAGATGAGAATGTTTTAATCGAAGTGTTAATGGTGATTGATTTAATATTGCAGAAGCCAATTTTGACTTTTGCCCATCTGTAAGTTTTACTCCATATTCAATATAAGTTGTCATTTTTTTATTATAATATTTATATTAAATTTATTTCAGGAAATTTAATCATATCTGTTATTATTTTCTTCTTAGTTTTAGGTTCATTATATTTTTTTAAAGTATTTTTAATAATTTTAACTTGTTTGGCTTTCTTAGCATTTTCTGTTTTTAAAGTCTCAAGTCGGTCTTGTAGCTTTAATTAATTAATTTTTTTTAATTTTCCTAGCATTTTCTGATTTAAAAATCTCAAGTCGATCTTTAGCTCGTTGATTTATCCGCGAATGATTTAATCTAGTAACATAAGGCAAAGTTTTTTTAAACTGAGTTTTACTGAATTTTAAATCAACTTTTTTATTAAGTTTTTTTGCAACTTCTACTTTTTTGATCTGGGTATTTGTAAGAAAAACTTTAAAAGGTTCTTTATTAGATGTAAAGTCTAAAGTTATAATATTGTTTTCTCCAAATTCTTTTATTTGTGATGGAGTTAATTTTATAACATATTCAAAGTATTTATTTTCTTTTAAAAAAGGATATTTTTCTAAAGTTACTGGTGGATAAATATCAAAAGGATGTACCATTTTTATTTTATTTTTAGATTAAGCCCTAAGCAATAGTTTTCCGTCCTGTTGTGATATTTCTGCTACTCTTTCATGTAATACTAATGCGTAAATATTATAATCAGCGTTTGGATTAGCAGATAGTTCGTAATGAAATGCTAATTTTGTAACTCCATCTTTGATATCCATTTTTTGTTTTGTTAGGTCAAAATAAACAAAAGGAAATAAAGTTTTGAAAGTACTTATGTTAAGAAGTGTTCCACCTTGATAATCATTATTTGCATAGACGTATGACATTACATTTCTAAAAACTCTTGACAAATCTGTAGAAGGTTTAAAGTGAATATCTGGGTATTCGTTTCCATTTGCAACTTCCAAGTAACATCTTGATATATTAGCAGTATTTGGCAGATTAAAAGTGTCGTATACAAATGGATTTGCTGTTTGTGCATCAATTCTTGCTGTGTTAATACCAAAAACAAATACATGCCTTGGCTTTGAAATAGCATTTGTAATTCTAAAATGTCCTGTCTGTTGCTGTGAATTATTTGATCTTTCAACTACTTCATTCAAATATGTCCATTTGTAAGGTTTAAGATAATTTTCCATATACAACTTTTGCCCTTCTAATAAAAGTATAGAATCATTAATTCAAAAAAGAGAAAATAATAAATTTAGTAGTTCATCTGCATATGCAATAAAAAAACATTTTGATAGATTTTTGAGAGCTCAAAAAAATGGAAGATTACAACAAGATATAAGTCATTTACGTTTGAAAGAAACAGATGTTAATTTTATAGATTTTTTGGAAAATGAATTAGAAGATTACGGAGATGTGTTTTACGCGTATTACGAAGATAATATTCCAGTCGTAGAATTTGATCTGAATGATAAAATTAAGTATGATGAATTTTACGAAAGTTATGAAAAGTTTAAGTCACAGTTAAAACCTGATTATCCAACTTATTTTGAGATTTATAATAGATTTATGAATAGTGATGGTTATGAGAGTGATTATTATTTATATGATAGTGATTTAGATAGTGATTAAGTCTTCTAACAATATTGTTATAAGACTTTTTTTAATATAATCATCTAATAAAAATGGAACCAAGATCTAGAGAAACTACTCCTACTAAAGAGGATTTGGATTTTATAGTTGATGATGGTTATAAACATGACGAGGATCCAGATTATGTTCCAGATAAAAAATATCTTGTTAGTGGAAATGATTTCAAAAAACTAACCAGGAATGCTAAAAAACTTGGTGCTGAATCGCTTGATTATTCAACACGAAAAAATAACAAATATATGGCAACTCTTCAAAGTGGAAAGAAAGTTCATTTTGGTTCGCCTAAATATCCAGATTATCTTATTCACAAAGACAAAGAAAAAAGAGATAAGTATCTTGCTAGAGCGACAAAGATTAAAAATAAACAAGGAGAGTTAACTTATAATAATCCAGAATCAGCTAACTATTGGTCAACACGTCTTCTCTGGCCAAAAAAAGTTATTTAAAGATTATATAAAAATAATATAAAATGAGTTCATCCAATGACTTAGATTTAGATGGTAAAAAAGTTTTTGTTAATTTAGATAGAGATAGTATTTATAAACAAGTACTTTTAAAAGTTATAGAAGAAGGATTTAAACAAATAACATTAAGATTGGAAAGTATTTCATTAAAGTTATCTTTTTTAGAAAATAAAATTGAAAATAAATTTAGGCTTTAAGATTAAATTATTATAATAAAAAATGCAGTTATCAGCTTACGAAAATCTTACGCCAGAGAATATTATTTTTAATGATCCTAAAGAGTACAAAGTAAAAGATAGCAAAATCAAATACAAACGTATACCAATTGAAGTCAAATATCCAAATAACAAAAAAGGCCCACTAGTAATCGAAACTCCAGTTCTTTTCTCTTTTGGAGTAAGTGAGAAGAAAAACCAAGAAACAAACAAGTTAGTAGGCTACTCCATACCAGTATGTCTTTGGGCTAAAGGTAGTGAGCCGAGTACTAAAGAGCGTGCATTTTTTGATGTTATTAATAATATAACAACTGCCTCTCAACAATATTTGGAGAATGAATACGGTGCAGATATGGCATCAACTTTATCTTCACCATTTTATTTTAAACAGGAAGAATATACAGATAAGAAAGGAAAGAAGAAAACAAGAGTAGATCCATCATCTTCGCCAGTTCTTTACGCAAAACTGATTTACTCTGAGAAATCTAAGAAAATTCTTTCGCTATTTAAAACAAAAGGAAAGAAAGATTTAAATCCTTTCAAATATATCAATCAGTATGGTAATGTTAAAATGGCACTGATAATCGAAGGAATCTTTATAAGTAAAACTGTTACATCTTTACAAATAAAAGTACATGAGTGCTATGTCAAACCATTAAAACCTAGAGAATCTTTACTAACAATTGAAGAGGAAGATGAAGATGAAGAGGATAGTGAGCAAGTAGTTGAAGACTTACTTTCATCTGATAAAGAAGAAAATGAGTAAATAATAGGATTTTATTTTTAATACATTATTTGTATTAAAAATCAACCAAATCCTTAGAACTCACCCATGAGTTAAATTTATCAGGATATCCACTCCATTTTACTAATGCCATTTTTTTCTTATTATCTCGTCTGATTATCTTTTCTATTCTAAATGTCTGCTGTTTTGCTTTCTGTAATTCTTGCTCGTAGAAAGAACCCTTAATCTCTTCTTCCATCAAATCAACAATGTTATACGTAACAGGTTTTGTTGTCATAACTTTATCAATTACAAATATTTCCTCTGTCCAGTTTGGTGTGTAACCTTTATCAAATACTTTTCTCTTATATTTTGAAATTCTAACATGGTCACCAATCGCAAACTTTGGTTTACCAGGTTTCAAGTAGATCAAATCACCGTGCAAATTATTCCAAACTTTACTTTCATTTTTCTTTTTACTAGCTTCAACAGGAGTCATTTTAATGCTAGAGTGTCTCGCATTATTGTAGTCATTAACCAGTTTATCTATCTTATCCCAGTAAACAGTGTTGTTATTTACAGTAAACATCTTCCACATTCTATTTTTCATTGTTTTATTCCATCGCTCAACAACACTAGATTTTTCTTCATTTTCAGTATGATACAACTTAATTCCCTCTTCTTTCAGAAAATCTTTGAAATGTTTACTGATAAACTCAGAACCTTTATCTGTCCATAACATCTGCGGTTTACGTTTACTTTTGAATATGTCATCAAATGCTTTACTAACAGTTTCAGTTTTCTTATCTTTCAGTCCCCTAATCCATCCATACTTGCTAAACACATCTATTACCATTAGCAGATACTTTATCCCTTTGTTCCACTTACTAAACTTTTGCATTTCAACCAAATCAGCAGCCCAGATATCATCAATCCCGTTTGAGATTACTGATCTCTTTTGAAAGTTTCTTGTGATTGGTTTGTGAAGTTCGTCGGCTAATTGTTGAGACCAATCACTACTCAACGCCGCTTTACGTTTTTTGTTCCCATTCCAAGTTTTTGTTTAGTATTAATTATTGTTCTAGCCAAAGTATGCCCCATTGTCTTTCTTTCCAAGGGATTGCATCTAACGATTTAACCATCTTTCTGTCAGCTTTATTTTTACATTTTCGGTCGTCACCACAAACACTATAATCAACATCATGTTGCATGGCCACGGCATCAGTTGGCCCAGTTGGTTGATCGTAAATTTCTAATATTTCACCAGTTTCCGGATTGTATCTTACTTGGTTTTCGAGATCATTATAAGGACCTGTATATTTATGACCTGGTAAGGTCCATCCACCTTTTGGTTTTGGTAATTTTCCAATCTGCTTGTGGATATCTATTCCTCTTCCATCTAATTCTGGTCTATCAGTTTTATATTTGTTTTTTGGTCTCACTTTTGTTGATAACTGGTCCATGGCTGTTCCAACAGAATCTTGAATAAATGGAGTGAGTTTATTAATCCCATAATTTACCGCTTTCTTCTGAAGATTTTTATTTCTCATTAACTCGCTTGCTCCATATCTACCCATTTCAACTGCTTTCTTACCCATCCAAGGTAAACCGTAATGAACAAAACCATCAACTGCTGTACCAACAACAGTATCAAAGACGCCCGCCCCTTCAGACGGGCTGTTTAGTTTTTTGACTTTCGTTTTCTCTTTTTTCCACATCCGGTTTGAGAAGCTGTTTCAGTTTTCACATATCTAACTTTTTTGTTTCCACAAACTGCGCATCTACAATAGAATTGAGTTCTACCTCTTTTATCTTTTTGGTAACCACTTGGTTCTGTGCAAGGAGTTACTCTTTTATCTACAATGCAATATGATTCTGTCATTTAGTATAATGTTTAGATAAATATGTCTACTAGATCTAATTTTTTAAAAAGTGAACTTCAAAAGATATATAACAACCTAAATATGAGTTATGAATATGCTGATTTTGCTAGATTGGAAAATGACACTAGATTTATAAAAGTATTTGAGTTGCTTATGGAAATAAGTGAAAAATCGAATACACTTAATAAAGTTGTAAAAGGTAATTATCTATTTATATAATAAATGGAAGCCAAATTCTTTTCTGAGATAGAAAAAAAGATGGATGTTAAAACACTAAAAGATTTTGAGAAAGATGTACGAACACAAATAAATAATGAGTTTGAGTCTCTTAGAAAGAAAAATGATGATCTTTCTAGAATACTAATGGCTGGTGAATGTGAGATGTGGGGGAAAATCAGAGATGAGGACTATTCTTGGTTGAAAATAAGAAGTGATAAAAAGAAGAAACTTTTTAGACTTATTAATATTTACTCTAATTTTAATGAGTTAGTTGATAGTGTTAAAGATTTAAATAAAAAAGTTGAGAGTGTTAAGCAACTAAAGGATGCACCAGCGGATAGTGAATAAAAAAATAATATTTAATAAATATTATTTTTATCCTCCAAAATATTCCTTTATAAAATCACTGTTGTCATCATCAAAATGAGGGTTATGTATTATATCTAGAATACTATTACCCCGCTGTCTTTCAAATAAATAATATAAACACCAATAACCACAGAGAACAGTATTGCGATTTTGTATTTCATCCATTGAGTAAACTATTCGTTTTCCAGAAGTACGAAAATACTTTAATGCTTCATTTGGCATTATCAGTCCAAATGGATCAAAGTACTCAACTACTGAATCCAGATTTCTATAACAAACCCAATGTGTTCCAGGACCTCTTATATCATCTAGATTAATTATTCCACATTCTTTTTTGATTTTGTTTGGTAGTCCATCGCGACTATATATTCCTCTAAAATGTTTAATACCAAGTTTCTTTACCCAATCCATAAGATCAAAGTTGGATAGAGGTTTAATTACAAAATGGTTCCGAGAATTGGAATTGAGTTGAATGGGCTGTTTTTTCCTTGTAGTAGTCCTTTTCCTTTGGACTTGGACTTTTTTTTTTTAACTCCCATTCCAATTGGGTTTCCCCATGTACCGATAAAGGGTGGTGAAAAGTGATAAGGATAACCTTCTCCATGTGTGGGTGGTGGAGGAGGATGTGGAACGTAAACATTTGCTGTATTAGATGATCCACGTCTATCAACCTGCAGTCCAGATCCAAACATCTTAGATACTAAACTAATTGCCATTGGAATTCCAATAGATGCAAGAGTTCCAAGAAATCCTCCTTCTATTTGTTTACGAGTTGGTTTTATAACTAATCGCCCACCTGTTTGATAAGCTTTGTTAATTTGATTTATTTGTGATTTGGTAAATTCTCTTACAAGAGGTGGTAACATTGGGAAAAACTGTGGGGGAATTGTAATTCCTTTTCCAAATATTTTATTCAATCCAATTTCTCCAAGTGCAGTAGCAGCACCAGTTGCTAATGCAGGAACAACTTTTGAAACTCCTTTTATTGCGTAAGGTAATACTTTTGCTCCAAGAGATGCTAGTGATGAAAATAAGTTTCCTCCATGTCTTACAGAACGTCTAATTTGTGTACGACTTATCTTTATATCAGATCCTGTTCCATTTGAAATGGATTTTTTTATTTTATCTATTTGTCTGCGGGTAAGCATTAACTCATCAGGTCCACGAAGATGAGAATGTTTTAATCGAAGTGTTAATGGTGATTGATTTAATATTGCAGAAGCCAATTTTGACTTTTGCCCATCTGTAAGTTTTACTCCATATTCAATATAAGTTGTCATTTTTTTATTATAATATTTATATTAAATTTATTTCAGGAAATTTAATCATATCTGTTATTATTTTCTTCTTAGTTTTAGGTTCATTATATTTTTTTAAAGTATTTTTAATAATTTTAACTTGTTTGGCTTTCTTAGCATTTTCTGTTTTTAAAGTCTCAAGTCGGTCTTGTAGCTTTAATTAATTAATTTTTTTTAATTTTCCTAGCATTTTCTGATTTAAAAATCTCAAGTCGATCTTTAGCTCGTTGATTTATCCGCGAATGATTTAATCTAGTAACATAAGGCAAAGTTTTTTTAAACTGAGTTTTACTGAATTTTAAATCAACTTTTTTATTAAGTTTTTTTGCAACTTCTACTTTTTTGATCTGGGTATTTGTAAGAAAAACTTTAAAAGGTTCTTTATTAGATGTAAAGTCTAAAGTTATAATATTGTTTTCTCCAAATTCTTTTATTTGTGATGGAGTTAATTTTAT
Organism: Porites evermanni; assembly: GCA_942486025.1. Taxonomy (NCBI): domain Eukaryota; kingdom Metazoa; phylum Cnidaria; class Anthozoa; order Scleractinia; family Poritidae; genus Porites; species Porites evermanni. Next base: position 14,850 of record CALNXI010004708.1, on the reverse strand, counting down.
AACATATTCAAAGTATTTATTTTCTTTTAAAAAAGGATATTTTTCTAAAGTTACTGGTGGATAAATATCAAAAGGATGTACCATTTTTATTTTATTTTTAGATTAAGCCCTAAGCAATAGTTTTCCGTCCTGTTGTGATATTTCTGCTACTCTTTCATGTAATACTAATGCGTAAATATTATAATCAGCGTTTGGATTAGCAGATAGTTCGTAATGAAATGCTAATTTTGTAACTCCATCTTTGATATCCATTTTTTGTTTTGTTAGGTCAAAATAAACAAAAGGAAATAAAGTTTTGAAAGTACTTATGTTAAGAAGTGTTCCACCTTGATAATCATTATTTGCATAGACGTATGACATTACATTTCTAAAAACTCTTGACAAATCTGTAGAAGGTTTAAAGTGAATATCTGGGTATTCGTTTCCATTTGCAACTTCCAAGTAACATCTTGATATATTAGCAGTATTTGGCAGATTAAAAGTGTCGTATACAAATGGATTTGCTGTTTGTGCATCAATTCTTGCTGTGTTAATACCAAAAACAAATACATGCCTTGGCTTTGAAATAGCATTTGTAATTCTAAAATGTCCTGTCTGTTGCTGTGAATTATTTGATCTTTCAACTACTTCATTCAAATATGTCCATTTGTAAGGTTTAAGATAATTTTCCATATACAACTTTTGCCCTTCTGAATTAAATGTAAGTTTTGGAATAAAAAGTTGTAGTCTTGTTATAATAACTCTACAATCATCAGCAGCTTAAAAAATTAAATTTGCATCTTTTTCAATCTCGATATTTAGCTCAATTTTTGTATTAGGAAGTAGTTTATCTTCCAATGCTTCAAAGAAAGAATATCTATTAAGAGGAATTTCACAGTTTACTGTGGCTGATGCACCTAATAGTAATTTTCTTGAATGAAAACCTTTATTATAAGTTGCTTGAGCAGATCTTTCCTCTGCAGCTCTTGATTTATCAAGAAAATAAAATTCGTTTGTAGCAACACTCTGTGCATATGAAGGATTATACTCAAGCAAATTTTTAATATTTACAACATGATTTGCGTAGTTACAACTATAAACTTCTCTTCCATTTGCTAGAATACTTAATTTTTCTACAAAGGAGTTACTACCATTTACAATTCCATTATGATCGTTAGCTGCAATAGGTCCTTCATCTGCCAGCTTATTTACTTTAAAATCCATTGATAATCGTGCGTTATACCAATCAAAAGGAGTAGTTTCTCCTGTATTATCAGCAACAAATCTAAGACCTGTTTTAGTTTGGTGCGCGTTATTTGCTGGAGCTGTATCTAGTGCCTGTTCCAGGTCATAAACAACATCCTCATATCTATCTAAATATTTTGGATTTCTAAATGACTTCATTTTATTTTAATAATTATATAATTTTCTCTTACGTGTAGAACCTCCACTAAGAAGGTTATTCAACATTTGATCTAACTCTTGTTGTTGTGTCATTGTTTTGTTAACTTTTTTAGCAGGGGGTTTTCGGGAGGGTTGCACCCCCCCGTTGGATAACATTTGAACTATTTTATCACCAGCCTTTTTACCTACATGTTCACCAGTTTTTGTTGCAGCCATTGTTACCGCTTTTTTAGCGCCCCTTTTAGCAGCTTTTTTCATTGTTTTTCCAAATATTTTTTTACCAACCGATTTAAACACATCCGTCATTCCTTCTCCGTAAATATGTTGTCTTGTATATCTACCCAATTCAGGGTCAAGTTTCATTTTAAACTCTGATTGTCGCATCATTTTATTTTAATAATTATATTACATCGAGTGGAGTATCAAAGTCATAAACCAATCTATACCGTTAAAATTTACCGGTCTTCCAAGTGAGTCTGTCACATAGATTCTCATTTCATCAATGTGAAATGTAGATACAGAACAATACAATGGTCTTTTAGGCTCAAACGTAAATGGATAAGACCTTGTGAGATTATCAGTTGGTACCACAGCAATAGTATTTGTATTTATTCCATTTACAATGCTATCAGTTATTGCGCTTGTGTTGATATTCAATACATCAATCGAATTTGTGATATTTGGTAGTTTTGTTCCATACTCTGTTTTTTTAATAAGTTTCTTTTCAAATCCAATTAGGTCTCCAAATTTAGTTCCTCTCAGATCAAGTTGATAGTTATTACTAACTGAAATTAAAATTCGATAGGTAGATAGTATAAAAGTTAAATTGATTGAATACTCCTTTTTTCCACTTGAATCTGTTGAGTGATGGTTTTTTTGAGTCATATACTGATGAATGTAATCGTTAATATCTGAGTAGGAATACATTCCATCTGTAAAAGTAATTGTTTGCCAGGTGGACCCATCGTGGGTGTATTTTATTTTATTGTTTCCATAATCACTTCTAAAATTGTACCAAGAGTAAGTCATGGACAGTCGATCGAGAGCAAGTTGATGTTTCTTTTCAGGGTCAAGTTTTAGAGATGGATTAAACTTTATAGTAAAATCACCAGGTCTGCTTGTTCCTCTTTTTTCTCTATTTATTGAGGAAATGTGAATAGCTCGTTCTTCCATTTTTATATAATTGGTATATAACTTTTTAGTAGATCGTTAAGTTATTTTTTTGAGATCACTTTCATTTGGTTGAGAAGATGTGCTATTTGAGAAAACTCAGGTATTACACCATTATTACCAGCAAGAATTGAACCACCGAGTAATTCAAGTCTGTCTAGAAGTTGAAGTGGGTTGTTAAAGTAAATACCTTCCCCTACCTTATATTTAAGCGATCTTAAGTAATCTTTCATTGTATTTTTATATTTCATTAGTGTTCCTTTTTGCATTTTTTTAATTTCAGTTTCAGTTTCATACAGTGGAGATGGATTTTTAGCTTTATTTCTACCACTAATTTCACCAGTTAACTGTTTTATATTACCTTTTAATTCTTCTAAAGTTAGATCTAAATCTTTAGGACTAATTTCAAAGAAAGAATTTGGTCTTGGGTATCCATATTCTTTTAATAAACCTAGGTCATTTCCGTCAAAGTTTTTTTCTAAATTTAAATATTTATCCGGAGGTGTACCTTCTGGGATATATTTCCAATTTCCATGCCAACCTTCTTCATTATCATATTCTCCCAGATCTTCTCCAACATATGGTAATTCTCTAATATCAGCTAATCGGTTGAACTGTTCAAAACCTTGAGTAAGAGCAAGTTGATTTTTTTTAAGTTGTGCTATAGTTGCGTTTTGCTGCTCATCAATACTTTTTTTAATACTATCCTGTGATTCAATAAGTGGTTTAAATGTTTCTTTAAAACCCTCTCTCATATTTTGTTTTTCCCATTTTGTTATTTTTATGACATCTCTCACCTGTCGAGTCAAAGCATCAGCTTCAATTTTATTTCTTGCAAGTTTTTTGTATTCTTCAATATCCATTTTATTTAATATGTATATTAGATAAAATGGAAATACCAAACTATGATAGTGGTGACAACCCAGATAAAAAATATAAACAGTTATTTCCTTACATGCCATCAAACACATTTCGGATGTTAATCTGTGGAAACAGTGGAAGTGGTAAGACTAATTTGTTATATCATATGCTAATTAAACCACTACTGTATTATGATGAAATTTATCTTTACGCTCGTAATCTAGAACAGGATAAGTATCAAAAGCTAATTCAAAAAATGAGGGAGATGAGTAGTAAACTGGGATATGAAATACTTCATGTAAGTAATGATGAAATAACCCCAGTGTCAGAAATGGATTATGAAGACAATAAAAAACTTGTGATATTCGATGACTACGTTTGTGATCGCAACCAGAGACAACTGATTGATTATTTCATTCAAGGACGACATAAGAATTGTTCGGTGGTGTATCTCAGTCAATCGTTTTATAAAACACCAAAAGATATTCGGCTGAATTGTTCTCATTACTGTTTATACGAATTTCCATCATCTAGGGAGGCTAATAGAATATCATCTGAGTTAGGAGTTAGTAAAGAAGATTACCACGCAGCAACTGAAAAACCGTATTCATTTCTATATGTTGATAAACCAAGAAAACGTATTGCAAAAAACTTTACTGGTAATCTAACCAATAATTAAAATGGGAATATTTAACGAACAATCTCTTGATCATCCCTTTGCTAAAGGAATACAAGGTGCTCCAGGAGTTGGATTTAATCTCACTTCAAGTGGGGATTATGATATGATAAATAAAAAACTAAGAAATGTTGGTGCACCTAGTAATAATACTGATGCTGCTACAAAAAAATATGTAGACGATAATTCCAGTGGATCACCCTCAACATCAAGACTAACAGTTGATTCAAACATTGATATGAAAGATACATACCGAATTCAAAATCTTATCACACCACAGGATTCAAAAGATCCAGCAACAAAATGTTACGTAGACAACACATTTCTTAACAGAGATGGATCTTACCCAATGAAAGGAAATCTTAATATGGACAACAATCGAATATTAAATCTGCCAGCTCCAAATGGTGTTAATCAACCAACACCATTAGCTTTCACAGATTTGAAGTATCTCCACGTTGCTGGAACAAATAACATGACTAATAATCTAAACATGGATAATAAAAAAATAATTAACCTTAGGCCTCCAACAGACTCCACAGATGGTGCAACCAAAAAATATGTGGACGACTCGATACCTGATACAAGTTCTTTTATAAAAAAGGATGGAAGTGTTGCTATGACTGGTAACCTTAATGTTGGAAACAAAAAAATAGTTGGTCTTGTAACTCCAACATCAAATACAGACGCCGCAACAAAGAAATATGTGGATGATAATGCTGGAAGTCCAGATTTAAGTAATTATTTTAAAAAAGATGGTACCGTCACTATGACTGGTAACCTTAATCTTGGTAATAATAAAATAGTTGGTCTCGCAACTCCAGTGTCAAACACAGATGCTGCAACTAAAAAATATGTGGATGATAATGTTGGAAGTCCAGATTTGAGTGATTACTTGGAAAAAGATGGTACCGTCGCTATGACTGGAAACCTTGATCTTGGTAATAATAAAATAGTTAACCTCAGTGACCCCGCCACAGATCAACAAGCTGCTAATCGCGGATGGGTTCGTAAACAAATAGAAAGGTTTGATCATCATTCTGGAGATGGAACAAGTGGTGTATTTACCATAACAGATCCAGCTGCGCCAACGACTTTGTATCTACAATATATCTCAGGTTCATCATTTGATGATTTTGTTTTTACAACATCAGCACCTGGCCAACCTCTTGTAGGGTGGACACCAACTGCTAACACATACATTAACAAAATAGAATTTCAATTTGGTTCGCGAAATATAAACGTTGACTTTCTGTGGTTTATTCCCAGAGATGACACTCATACCAATTCTAACTTTTGGGTAAGTGGAAATCGAACTGGCACTTGGTCATTAAATATTCACAAGTCTTGGAATTATAATATGTCAGGAGTAAAACTACGAACCCATAACAATTCCAATCACACAGCTATCACTTGTCGGCTATTCACTGATCTACCAAAAGCAATAACCAAACCACTTAAGAGAATAGAAATCAACACACCTAAAATTGTAATAAGTGGGGTTGTAAAAGCTGATGTCAACCTTGGTGGTAATAATATAAATAATCTGGGTGTACCAACCCAAGACAATGAAGCAGTAACCAAAGGTTATGTCGACAATCTAGTTCATAGTACTGCAGTTCAACCAAGCCATTATAAAGATGAGTTTAGTTACCTCATGTCAAGTGGGGCTCAATGGACTGATGAAACGGATGGAGGGTATAGATTTGTTATAACAAAAATAGGAGATTTAGCACCAAACAAAGGAAACTTTCACGACTATAATCACAAAGTAATTTACGCGACTATATCAAAGTATGGATTTTTACAAAAATATATTTATAAGATGGGAATTAATTTTTACAGACTAACTGCAAATACCGAATACACGTTGTGTTTGGAAATACTCAACACTGATTATAATCTTTGGAATAATACACGAATAAGTGTTGACAAAGGAACTTCAAAAGGATTATCAATTGGAAATGTAATTGTAAAAAAACTATCCCATAGGTATACTGATTCAACAAGGAAAACACAAACTATGTACTACCACAGAATAATAATTGATTTCCGGAAGTTGTCATCTGGGAATAAGTTCTTTCTTCACATTTTGGTTGATATTCTTCGGGGTGGATATAATATCTCTACGTATCCGACACTTTTTAAAGGAGTTTACATCATTGCTTATGGAATTGTGGGTACATTTAGCAATATCGACCCAGATAAAGTTTACGACTATCACACCGCATTTGATATCAAACCAAAAGAAGTAGTGTACAACGTTGATATAAATGCAAATCAAAAAGAAATTAAAAATATCAAACTTGACCGACAAAATGATAATAGTGCTGCAACAGTTGCATTAGTAAAAGAAGTAGCTCCTTTTACTAAAAATGCTTTGTACAGATTATACTTTAGTGAGGTCTATGACTTTGCTGATGCGGATAGCTTATATACGGAATAAATATAGGCTCATCTGGAGTTATTATTAATTCTTTAAAACCTAATATTACACTACCTCATAATAAAGACCTAAGTGAAATAGTAGAAAAAGGATTACATGTTAATGGTTATGATGTTACTTTTTCTCCTTCACATTCTTCAGTAGATACTTTATGTATTGTTTTTACTCATCGGAGAAATAGGAGTTTTACCCTAACTAAATATTTATCAACAAACAATAATATTTTAGTAAAATTGGATTATAATAAATCAAACAATAAAGTAACTTTAACTGTCAATAAAACAACTCAAAATTTTACCATGCTAAGTAGTTTTAACGGAAAAATAATTGTTGTATGGCTAACAGAAAATCTTAGTGCAAATGTCACAAAAGTTTCAATAAGTAACTACAGCTCAACATTAACTATACCAGCTGTTAATTACAATGCTAATCAACGTTGGAAGTTTACAACTGAAGATGGAGTGTTAATAAGATTAATATACTCTCCAAACTTTTACGACACCGACTCTGAGCAATTTCACAAAGTAATGCTTCAAGAAAAGTTAAGTGGATCTTATATAATGTAAATATAAATGAAGGATATCTTTGAATTTAATCACATTGATAAATCTTTGTCAGAATCAGACGTCACAACTCTCAAAGACTTTTATAGTCACTATCACAAGAAATACTGGTGTTACAAAAGGTGTTATAAGAGTTACAAATTTCTTGATGATGTATTTTCTATCTCTGGAATTTGCCTGGTTGCAATAGGAACTATTACTGGTGGTATTACACTAAACCCCATTGTTCTAGGAGTTGTAAATGGTGCTGGAGTTGTTGTGGCGGGAATTGGAAAGAAAAAGAATTATAAGAGAAAAATTGAAATGTCAAGAATTGCATTTACTACTTATGAAAAAGTATTAGTAGAACTGCGATCAGCACTCAGAGGAGATGAGTGGAGTAAACAAGATTTTGTTGATCGTATGAAACTAATAGATGAAATGATAATTGATCAGTCTCCTATAGCAGATAGATTTGCTAGCAGGTATAATGAAAAATTTAATATAAAATAATATTTAATCTAAAGATTTTTCTATTTGTTCTACTATAAACTCTTCAATCTCATCAAAAAAATTCAATCTCGATTGATTTGGTAGTTTATAAAATTCATTTATTGCCCAAATCACACCACAGACGTCATCTATATTATCTCTTCTAAATTTTTTATCCAATCGTTCCATATTTAAATTACATTGTGATAAATATGCAAGAATATTAATATATGCAAGCATATTATTTTCTAAAAAACTCATTGTTTCTTTTAATCTATTAGATTTTCTTTTATTTCTAAAATCTAAATATTTTACATAAGTATCAGGATGTTTCTTATATAAATATCCTTCAAAAGAGTCTATATATTGCAAACCTTTTTTGATTAGTTTTTGTTTTGTTTTGTATATTTCATCTTCCATTTTATAATATAATTTATGATTTTAAGCTTATTTTAATTTAAAGATTAGAGTAATAACAATTATATAAAACACATAACTTAGCAGCTTCTAGTTTTGATTTTAAAACAAGTTTGTATAATCCTGTTTTCAATACTAATTAGTATTGAAACCTAATCCAAGAATTTGAAAGTATATTTTTGTTTATCTTTTTTAGATGTTGCTGTTTTACAATACTTTTTTTTTCTACAAATATCAGAAATATGAGCAGAATTAATACCAAATTCAATTGATGCTTTTTTGATGGATATAAATCTTCTTTTTTCTCCAGTTTCTATATTTATAGAAATTATTGATTTATTTTTACTTTTTGCAATATTCTGCTTATGAGTAAGTAGTTGCAAGTTTTTAACTCTATTATCACTCTTTATCCCATTTATATGATCCACCTCAAAACATCTTGGAATTGGTCCTCGAAAAACCTCGTAAACAAATCTGTGTTGAAGATAATTTATTCGTTTTTTCCCAAGTTTTTTTTCGAGTTTTTCATCATACAATCCAAAACATAAATATCCTTCGCCATGTTTTGCCATATTTAAAATTCTTTCAGTTTTTAAACTTAAAATATCTCCATTTTTTCTTGCGGCGTAATTACTAAAAACAGGATGTTTGTAGTATTTTTTTCCTTTGAATATAACTCTTTGTTTTATTTTTAAATCTACCATTCTATAATAACCATACTTTCGAATTGATGGTAATACCTTTTTTGAAAACCCACTCTCTAAACATTTTTGCAGCGGGCAATCTAGATTTAAAAACTAATTCATAAAAGCCTGCTTCGTCGATAAAATATGTCATAGAGCAACCGTGCGTTTCGTGATGGTTGCTAAAAAGAATTTTTATTTTGTGATTTTCACTTACATGACTCTTTATAGCTTTTTCTGTATTTTCGTATCCAAGTATTTTAGCCACATCTTTGGCTTTGAACCATACTCTACATTTTTCATCGATGTAAGATATGAACTTGATTCCAAGTTGTTGATTTATAAAAACTTTTTCTAAAGAGTTTTCCATTTTTATTTATACTTTTTATCTCTTTAAATCATAATTCAATTTCTTCCTATTATTTTATACCTTCTTCATCAGTAAATGTATCACCCACTTTCATTGATATAAGTGCATATACTACCACTTGGAGCCACCGTACCCGTTTTGGGTACGCTGGTGTGATAAGTAAATAATTATTTTGTTGGGGTCGCGTTTCACGACCCCTGCTTTTATATTTAATCAATTTCTTCCTAAGATATCTATTCGTAAGATAGAAAATGATTAGTTCAATCGTGGAATATGTTAATTTATACTTTCCAACATATAAGACTCAGTTTTACTCCGATAACTTCATCAAAGCTTGTCTTGTTTACCAATTTCTCTGCGCAAGATATTTTTCACAAAAAATGGATATGGAGCAAATCATTTATCGACTAACACAAGCTAGACAACACCTAAACTCAGATTCAAATATTATTACCAATCATCTAATATTTAGTCTTGCCCTTCGCGCTTTCTGGAAACATTATCGTGTTGGAAGAGGATGTGTTTACGCTATCAACACACCTTTCAAAGAATGTGAAGTACTTGGATATCTAACTGGAATTATTTACTGGTGTTTTCATAAAGGAAAAATGTAATCTTATATTAAAAATGTGTGATGTTGTAATTAAACAAAAATATATTGATCGTATTGCAAAAGAACTAATAATAAATATCCTTGATTTTATGAATGATGATTATTTTTTACAGAAAATGGAACTGAAGTTGAAGAAATGAAAAAAATATTTAAAAAAATGGTAAAATCAAGAAATATTTTTTATAAAAAAATTGAAGGATTAAATTTAAATGATATTAAAACGAAACAAATTTATGATATTTTAAAATCAGTTTATATTCATTTTGAAATTGATGGAGATTTATATAACGATCTAAAAGATTTTTTACGTATTTACAATATATATTTACTCTAATAATTCTTTATAACTTTCCCACCACTTTTCATATTTTTCCATAGTTTGGGGTGATATATTTAAAATAATTTGATTGTGCTTTTCACAACCAATTTCCTCAAGTAATTTTTTTAAAATGAAAAAAATGTTTATCAATCTCTTACGACAAAATTGCTTATTAAGTGACTTAGAAACACTATCATCAATATTCATTAAATGTAAGTATAATAATTTTTTTTCATCTTTATTTAAATTAATACTTTTGGAAATTTGATTGACCTTTTTCTCATTATGGTATTTTCTTTGATAAATACTCTTTTTTCTATAATGAAATCTATCATACTCCTTTAGATCAAAATAACCGAGAACATGACCATTCATTGTTCTACAATCTTCACAAATATAACTTCCATATTTAATAAAAAAATTTATACTTTGGCAATTTTTACATTTATTTCTATTATCTATATTCTGTGGTGGGTGAGTAAAAGAATGTAATATTTCAAGATATTCTTTTATTTGATCTTCTGTGTACATTTATTATTTATTATTTATTAACTTATTATCTTAAAGTTAATTATATTTTACCTAAGAGCCAAAGTATTAACTCTATCTTTAAGAACCTTTCTTTTGTCATCCTCGCTACTTAGTGCTATCTTATTTACTTCTTTTGAATATATATCATGATTAACACTTCTTATTATTTTCATAGTTCTCATTTGCTTTTCACCAGTGAATAAACACTCAAAATAATGCTCGAAATCAATTCCTTTTTTAACAACACTCTTCTTTACACCTTTACACTTTTTGGATGTATATCCATCTTCTATTTTGAATGTATAAAGTTTCGGTCTAAGACCTATAAAATGAGTAATCTGTCTACCAGCTACTTCATCTTTGAACATTCCTATTACTTTTTTGTTAACTCCTGTTGGTATTCCAGACGGATGTGATGGTGGATAATCAGATGTGTCAAACTTCTCTAATATATCATTAGATATATCATCATAAAAATCATCCGTATGAATTTGATACATTAACGAGTCAGTATCTGTAAACAATAACTCAGCTTTTGATTTATATTTCTCTTTGATATAACTGTAATGAAAATTGAACATTAGAGTTTTTGATAAATCTAGAATTGCTTGACCTACATATACTGGTTTGTTAAAATACACTTCTGTATTCTTCATATGAACTGCAATTAGATTAGGATCAAATATTGTTGCTCTATCAAAATTTGGACGACTTGTAAGTTTTGCAGCTTTGCGGCGATCATCAACTAATTCTATATTCTGTCTCTTTCTTATATTCTCAATTGTCTTTCCAAAAACTGAGTTATTCATTAATTTAAAAAAGTCTTTCTCAAAACTGTTAGATGCTTTTTTACGAAGTTCAGTGTTTTTTCTTATATAGGGCTCCATCCAAGGAGATTGGTAAAATGATATACCTCTATGAGCAGCAGTAATCTTCATTCCCATCTCAAGATATTGTCTAAGATTTCGATAATGTACAACATAGTTTTTTCTGGGTTTAAAATGACATACTAATTTTTCTACACCATTAACTTTTATATTTTCAGGTGCAAGTGGATAGTCGTTATGTAAATCCCATAGCTCTGAGGGATATTCCAAATCTACTTCAAATATCCAACCTTTTTTACCACGATTTGACATACTATAATTTGCCTTATCTAGGATGTCCATTACTTTTTCTTTTGTTATATTTTTCATCCAACTGAATCCATGTGTTGGAAGATTTTGAGACATTGCCCAACCGTATAGATTATTTGCATCAAGATATTGAATATAACTTGATGGTTTATCATGATTATAATTTTTCATATATTTGTTATTTGCTTCTGCATATCTCTTTGATATGTGAGTTATACCTCCACGTATACCTCTCTCAAACATCATTAACATATCATAATCGTGTAATAACTGTAAATGCTGGCCTGTTGTTTTGAGACATGCGTCCCAAGCTAATCCGGGAGATGTGTAATAATGTGCTGGATCTAAGTTGTAATGTTTGAGACAAGTTTTTCGGAAATTCTCAAATACATCTGCAAGTAGTAGTACATCAGACTTGAGATAAAGATCGTGATAATCTCTAATTGATCTGCATTTGAATGTGTTAAATACGCTGATTGCATGTTGGTAATCTTTATCTGAAATATCTTCATCATTTAGCTTTGAATAGAATTCCTCTTTTGGGGGTAGATGTGTTTCTAAGAATTTATCTAGAGATGAAACATAATCGTATGGGTATACTCCTTTACGAGTTAGCAACGATGTATTTTTCTTAAATATTTTTTTAGTATTATGTAAATCATCCGGTTGTAAATTTGAAACAAGATTGGCAAGTGATGTTTGAAGAAACTTGAATGAATCTATAAATCTTATTTCAAATGTTATTGGTTTAACAAATCCATCAACCTTATACTCACCAACTTGAATATGTTTTGAAAAAGAAATATATTTTTCTTCAGTTGAAGGAATACAATTAAGTTTGCCTGGAATAGTAGCAAGTTGTTTGATAAATAAATGTGAATCATATCCTTGTAGGTTGTGAAATATAACTGGAAGTACTCTTGGTTTACGACGTTGAAGATTACATTGATTATGTGCTGCTCCACGGTACTTTCCTGTAAAATGACAATGATCTCTAACTTTATCACCGTTTAATAAACCATGACAAATATGACATGATGTTGCTTTATTGAATGATTGTTGTTCATCTCTTGAAAGTATGAGTTGACGAGGACGACGATAATATTTATCATAAATAGCTTTTGTTAATTCTACAATTTTGTTTACAAATGTTAATGCTACATTATCACTATCACTGGTTTTGGTAAAAGTAACTGGTTTAAACGATCCTGTTATTCCTTTAAGATAATAACAAAATCCAGATGGTTCATGTTTTTGATAATTGTAGCCGTAAGATTTATTTGGATTAGGAGTACAAGTATTTAGTGGAGTTGTGAAACATTCAAAATCCGCATAAACTACAAAAGGTATTGGAAGTTGTTTGTTATAATTTTTGAAATATAACATTGAACCTGGTTCTGGCATTTTCACAGAAACTGCACCATTGGTAGAACAATATTTGATATGTTTTTGAAGTAGCTCTAATTTGGTATAATGCGAAAAACATCTTTTGCAAATATGAATCTTACCATCTTTAGTTTTAGTTTTAGTTTTTTGAGATCTAATAAAACGGTTAAAATGTTTGATTAGTGAATAATGACTAACTCCATCCTTTTCGTACAAAAATAAATCTATGGTATTAATACAATCTCTTTGAGCCATTCTAAGTGGATAAAATACATTTTTCTCATCAACTGAAAAAACATTAATACCTGGAATTTTAGGATTAAGCTTTTCAAACTTATAAATATCTTTTATATTCATTGGAAAAGTAATTCCTTGGGTAATGAGTTCATTTTCATACTTTTTTAAATCTGTTATTCTTTCATCATGAGATTCTTTTGGATAAAGATGTCTAAGTACACACCAAAGAAAGCACTTGTCATCTCTGTTTTGAATATTAACAATCGCTCTTTTATTTAATATCCACTCCGGAAGTTTGATATAAGATGAACCCTTAGATGGGTTAAACTCAACAATATTAATTTCAAGTTGATCCACATATTTAAAATACCATCCACTTCCATTTTTTACATAAACCTCTAAATCTTTAATAATTTTCTTAAAACATTTATCGATTAATTTATCTACATCTGTTGATTTAAGATTCATAAGAATACCTGATCTAAAACATGCTTTACCTTCATTAAATCCTACAATATTACCTTTGTTAAGTATTTGCTGCTCCATTGTACAAACCAATCCCATGTTAAATTTGATATTTTTATGAGAAATAAAAAAGTTATATAATGTAGCATACATTTTATCAAAATATTCACCTGGTGTAAGATTAGGATCTCCTGGAATAATATTATATATATAATACTATATATTTAGAAGCAAATTCCTTAAGAGCTGATTTTTCTTTTTTTAATCCTTGGTCATAATCTTTCATTGCTCTCTCAAGAGCTTTACGCATATAACTAGGAGTATCTGGTGGAATTTGTCTATTTTTAATACATTCCTCAAAATACTCCTCAAAAGATTTTACTTTTTTCTTTTCCTTCTTCTTTCTTTTTTCCCTGTATTCTTTTTTAATATCAATACCTTTTCTTATTTTCTTCCTAGCTTTTTGAATTCTTTGATATTCCTTAATTAATCTCTTTCTTTCCTCTAATTCGTTATAATCTTTTTTGAGTTCTTTCTTTTCTTGTTCTAATAAATGTTTTATTTGATCCAAAAACATATATTGAAATTCCTTATCTTGTATAAAGGGTACTGAACCCTGAAAACCGTTTTCTTGGTTAGACATGGCGTCTTATAATACTAAGCTTATATTATAAGACGTAAGTTTTTAAGTTGTAATTATTCAGAATCACTATCAGATGAAGAAGTAAAGTCGTACTCTTCACTCTCATAACCATCACTATTCATAAACCTATTATAAATTTCAATGTAAGTAGGATAATCAGGTTTTAACTGTGACTTAAACTTTTCATAACTTTCGTAAAATTCATCATACTTAATTTTATCATTCGGATCAAATTCTACAACTGGAATATTATCTTCGTAATACGCGTAAAACACATCTCCGTAATCTTCTAATTCATTTTCCAAAAAATCTATAAAATTAACATCTGCTTCTTTCAAACGTAAATGACATATCTTGTTGTAATCTTCCATTTTTTTGAGCTCTCAAAAATCTATCAAAATGTTTTTTTATTGCATATGCAGATGAACTACTAAATTTATTATTTTCTCTTTTTTGAATTAATGATTCTATACTTTTATT
>CALNXI010004707.1:5582-22562 GCA_942486025.1 Porites evermanni | reverse complement strand
CGATGTTTTGATTTGTTTGTTGATAAACACAAGCGCGCCTTCTCATTGGTTGAAAAGTGTCGCGTGACCAGTTGGCCCTGTCCTTAAATTTAGGGATATTCCGGACTGTTTATAGAGAGGATAAGTCGTTACATCACGTTGTCATGGTAGCAAAATTTCTGGATGACAACAACTCGAAAACGTCGCTGAAAAAGTGAATTCGCACTGTTTCAAACTTCATCTATCTTACTCAACTTCATTTAATTTGTAAAATCTGAGGTTGAATCCGAAAGGACCGTATCTGAGTTTAAAAAAAGAAAAAGAAAATTTTGTGCTGCTCACCAACTCCATGAAACAGGCGCGTGAAATTAAGAAGTTTCACGTCGTAGACTTGCAACGGCAACTAAGAAATGTACAAAAAAGCGTGATGCAAGTTCAAAGTTGTTATTTTGCTAATACAGTCAACTCGCGCCTCGCGGACACCTCGCTGTAAAGGACACTGCGATAATACGGACAGCAGCTAAAACCTAGGCAAAAGTAAATTATAGGTGTTTGACCGAAATAAACTCCCGGTATGACGGACTCTCGGTAATGAGGACACCTACTCAAGGTACCCGCAGTGTCCCCTATAAAGGGAGTTGACTGTATAAACCGATTTTCTTTCCGTTCTCGTTGCCGTCGCCGTCGTTGTTGCTTAAGATCCCCATTGTTGTGATCCAAAAAATATTGCTACCATGGTAACATGACGTCACGCTTTTCCTCTCTATTGAATTAGCTATACTTTTTATTTGCATCTTGTATCTAGTAAGTGCCACAATAACGTAGATTACAGTTACCCCCGGGTGTACCACTAAGATAGTACACGTAATATGAAGCACAATTTCTCACTTTGATGGTTGTTGAGTAAGAATAACAGCTGTAAGAACTTCTAAAATACACCGTCCTGGTGACCTGACCGTCCGCTACTGAGGGGTGTCCTCCACTTAGCCAGCCGCTATAATAGGCACCACAACTTCCGTAAGATGGACATGATGTTGCCATTCTTGTGCCGGCAGACCCCTGGAAACGGAACCATCCGGGGCCAAGACTGTTATCACAATAATAGTGGTTGTAGTGATACGAATATCTTCGGTTTCCACTGCTGAGACTTCCGTAGTTCCGACATTCTGGCATAAAATAGGACACAAGAACTTCAGTCGATAGGCATTGGATAACTTTTTTTAGTTTAGTGAAACTTTGCAACGTTTCATTTACTAGACATCAGCTCGAGCTAAAACCGGTAGCTTTTCATGTCCTAAATTCCCCACCTCATCTTCAATGTTGACAACCACTGACAACACAGGAAGAAAACACCATGACCCATCAAAAACGTGCTCTCAGCTAAAACCTCATATTAAATACACTTTCGCCACTAGGTTCGCTACATGAGTTTTTTTCTGTGGCAATTCAATTGTCAAAAGATCGACTACTAACTCAGCTCAGGAAAGTTCTTTCTTATAAGCGTACTATAATTATACGAGGTCTTTTATACTGAAAACGTAGTTTCAAAATCCATTAAGCAAGGATGGCCTGATATCAACTAAGGGTCAGCATTTCCTGTTTTGCGCTGTTTCATAACGTAGGCAAAATATAGTCTTGATCCATTATTTTACCAAGTAGCTAAAATTTACGTACTTAGTTAAAAATAAACAATATAGCACAGAAAGATTTTGTTTCGCGGGCGCTATGATGAAAAGTTTCTTTCTTTCAGGACCAAAATCAAGAAAACTACTGGAAGGAATTTTAAAACCAGAATACCATCAACATAGAATTAAATTGAAAGACAACAGTAGAAAAATCAGAAAATTTCTCACGCAACAATTATTTAACTGTTCGTGTACCTCTGACTTAGAAACTGATACTCATTTAACTCGCGTGTATTTTCTAATATTTTAAGTATTTCTTCATCTAATCACGTATCGTCATTCCTATTCGGTTTTTTTCGTTGGCTAGTAAGTCCTTAGAGTTAGAGACTGCAATCTTAGTTAATCGACAAACTTAAGAAAGTCAACTCGCCTTAAAGTAACAGCAGTAATTGTAATATACACGAAAAAATTCCTCAATTCTGATTGCCTGAGAAAGGAGTGCAGCTCTTCTGTAACACTAGTGACGCCCTCTCAAGCCGGACCGTTTCTTGTAGGACTATATTCGTGAACAAAAATAAACTATTTCCCGTGACCTCACGGTGGTAGACAGTCTTAAAAGCCGTCTTTTCAAACCCCAATAAAAAAATAGTAAAGCTCTGTTTTAAGCAGTCAAGGTCAGCGCAAGGTGCATCAATCACAAGTGACTACGGATTTGGCAACTGAACAATTTCCTCGTTACCTGAAGGTAGATTGCAAGTTCTGCCATTTCCGCTGTAAGGATTATTACATACACAACTAAAGGATCCCACTGTGTTGGTACATGAAGCTAGAGAACTGTGACAGTCATCAGTACCGCTAGCACACTCGTCAATATCTGGAAATTGAAGAATAACCATAAGAGTTTCAAAAATCGTTGCAATTACATTGTGTGAGTTTTCACCGTCTTGACAAGCTGTAATGTTATATTCCTAGACTTTCACTCAACTAAACAGGGACTACCATTGGTTGATTCTTGGTCACGTGGCCTTGACTAAAATCAAATGTTTCCCGATCGTGATATATTAAGCACTGTACCTCGCTCGGGATACATTACAGGACGTGATCAAAGCATGGTGGAAAGAAGGCGGGAAAAACACTGCCAGTTTTCTTTTTCATGAGACACAACACCACAAACACGAAGTCTCAAGCAAAAAAGCAACCATTTTTAAAGTTATCCCAGAAGAGAAACAGCAGCAAGTGGAGGAAAAAGATGCAGGTAATATAAGGAAAGTGCTTTTTATATCATTCATTCAGTGGTTTTAAGAGGAAGATTTGTGCTGTTATAAGTACCGAGTCGACTGTTTTGGTTCGCTCCGGTTATTCTTTTGTTGCTATTTAAATGAAAGTCTGTAAATATAGCAAAATACTTAATGTCAGCTCCCTCGGGAAACCAGTTAGTTTTGTTTTCCCTCGAGTCCTGATGTTTCCCTCGACCCTGGAATCATCAAGACTCTAGGGAAAACAAAACTAACTGGTGGCCTTACGTGTAGGATTCCTAAAGTGCCTTGTAAAGCCTTTTACATTGGCGATTTTCCGTGTGGTTTGTTCTGTGATGTTAGGTCCGTGTAAGGACAGGAGCTTGGGCTGCTAGTGCTAGGTACACGGGCCTAACTTCACAGACTGCTTCTAGGAAAGCGGAAAAAACAATCATACATTTAGTTTTTAGACGATTTTTTTTCGTACCATTTTAATAACAGTTTCATCCACATACCCCCTCTCCCTTATTCTGAAACCAGGGGCCCTGACCCTGCACGCGAACGACCGCTCCGCATGGGCTTTGTTCAATCAATCAACACATTTATTTCACAGTACGACAGCCACACACAACAAAAGCTGATTTCCAGGTGGGGGGTAGGCAAACACACATTACAAATAGAAGCGAAATGGTGTTCGCAAAAGTTACAAAATTTCAGAGAATAAGTAATTACGTAAAAATTTACTTATTTAGTTGTGTTTATCTGTGCATGTTCTGTTTGGTTTCTATGTTTTAATAGCTTAATCGTTTGTTTTAGAAGTAAACGCCTAGTACAAATTCCTATCATACCGTGCAGTGATTGTGGAGCTTTGACACCAGGTGATGTAAGGCTTCCTCTGCAAAGCTGCCCAAGAGAATATCTATGGCTTTGACAATAGCATCACTAAACTTCAGGGGATTAAGAGACAATACAAAGCGTAGAGAGGTGTTTAATTGGCTTCGCAAAAAAAATTACTCGGCATATATGCTACAAGAAGTCCACTGCACTGAAAATACTAATCACGTATGGTCTGCTGAATGGGGCTATCAAGCTATTTTTAGTACTTATAAGAGCAATAAAGCAGGGGTATGCATCCTTTTCAACAACAACTTCGATTTTCAAATAGAAAAAACTTACACTGACCCCCAAGGACGCTTCATTATTTGCGACATTAAAACCAATGAAAAGTGTTTTACTTTAGGGAACATATATGCTCCTAATGAAGACAACCCAACTTTCTTCCTTGACTTCTTTGATCACCTTGCAGATTTCAAATGTGATGATATTATTATAGGAGGCGACTACAACCTTGTACTGGATTTAGAGAAGGACAAGATGGGTGGTCTTACTAAAACTCACCAAAATAGTGTTAAAGTTGTTCAAGAATTCTCTGAGAAACTAGATCTGGTAGACGTCTGGAGGATTCTACACCCAGACACTAGTAGATTTACCTGGAGACAACGTCATCCAAAAGTACACTGTAGGCTCGATTTTTTTCTAGTAAGCCAAAGCACAGTTAACATCACGACCCTCGCAGATATCGTCCCAGGTTATAAAACCGACCACTCAATGACTACGTTATGCTTATCACTACATTCAAATCTACGTGGACCAGGTTTCTGGAAACTAAACACATCTTTTTTAACTGAATTGGATTACGTAAACCAAATTAAAACAACGATTCAGGAAACACTCGATGAGTACAAAAATGACGAATCGGTAAATCCTTCACTTCTTTGGGAAATGATAAAGCTAAAAGTGCGCGAAAAATCGCTCCGCTACTCCAAGAGCAAAACAAAGCAAGCTAAACAACGCGAAACATTTCTGGAACAAACAATTGCCAGATTAGAAGCGGATCTCGATAATAAAAACTCCGATGAAATGCACTCCTTACACCTGGAGGAACAATTGAATGAAAGCAGGCTTGAGCTTGAAAAGATAATTGAAATCCGCACCAAAGGCGCAATTTTGAGATCTAAGTCTAAATGGTATAATGAAGGAGAGAAAAACACCAAGTATTTTCTTAATTTAGAAAAACGACACTACAAGCAAGGGACAATAAGTCAAATTAAAATAAACGATAGCGAATTTGTCACCTCGGATAAAAAAATATTAACTGAATGTGTGGCGTTCTATAAAAATCTCTACTCATCCAAAGGTAACACATACAACCAAGATGGTACAACTGTTTTCTTTGAGGGTGGTGATGAAAGAGCCATTGACGAACATGAATTAACTTCGTGCGAAGGAGTTTTAACTGAAAAAGAGTGCCTTGAGGCTTTAAGAGATATGGAATCAGAAAAGACCCCTGGGACCGACGGCCTACCAGCCGAATTTTACAAAGTGTTTTGGAAAGATGTATCCAGCACCCTAATTAGCGCACTGAACTACGCTTATGAAACTGGAAAACTCTCAATAACCCAGAGAAGAGGAATTATCAAACTTATCCCTAAGAAAGACGCAGAACCGTTCTTTATTAAGAATTGGAGACCCCTAACCCTCCTGAACAGCGACTATAAAATAGCGGCAAAATCAATTGCTAATCGCTTGAAACCTCTCCTCCCTGATCTCATTAATTACGACCAGACTGGCTTTATAAGAGGTCGTTTTATCGGAGAAAACATCCGCCTTATCGATAGCGTTATTTGCTACGCTAAAGAAAACAATATACCAGGATTACTTTTGTTTTTAGATTTTGAAAAAGCTTTTGACACGATAGAATGGCCTTTCATTAGGAAAACCTTTCAACATTTTGGTTTTGGTAGTAGCATCTTAAAATGGCTAAACCTTTTCTATTGCTGCCCAGAAAGCTGCGTTTTGAATAATGGTTGGGCGAGTGATTTTTTTGAAATCCAAAAAGGTGTAAGGCAAGGCTGTCCCCTCTCACCTTATCTGTTTGTTCTGGCAGTAGAAGTTTTAGCTAAGGCAATTCGTGAAAATAAAAGTATTAAAGGGATCTTTGTAAACGGTAAAGAAATAAAACTAAGTCAGTATGCAGACGATACAACTCTTATACTAGATGGAACAAAGGAATCGTTAATAGCCTCTCTCAAAACACTGGACGATTTTTATGAAGTCTCTGGCTTAAAACTTAATGACAAAAAAACAGAAGCCTTTTGGATTGGGGCAAATTGTAACAAAGATGAAATATCAATTGTCGGAAGAAACTTTAAATGGCCGAAGTGTAAAGTTAAAGCTTTAGGTGTCTGGTTTTCAAATGATCCGGAAGCAACTGCAACTTTAAATTATAATGAAAAACTAGATAAGGTCCGGAATGTTTTGAGCTGCTGGAAATACCGTAGACTTACCCTAGTTGGAAAGATAACGGTCCTAAAAAGTCTGGTTGCCTCTCAGCTCGTTTATGTGCTCTCACCTTTACATACAAATGTGAAAATTATCAAAGAAGTAAACAAGTTATTTTTTTCATTCCTCTGGAATGGAAAAGGAGATAAAATCAAACGAGACATTATAACAAACGATTATGCTAATGGAGGACTTAAAATGATAGACATACAGTCTTTTAACAAGTCCCTGAAAGCTACATGGATTAAAAAATATCTGGATGAAGAGAACCAGGGAAAATGGAAATATTTTTTTGATATAGAGTTAGAGCGATTTGGAGGCACAATAGTCCTCACTAGTAATTTAAACAAGAAAGATACCATTGAGAATCTCAAGATTAAGAATAACTTTATAAAAGAGATACTTTCAATCTGGGCGGAAGTCAATTTTGATGAAAACATAACGTCCGAGAAACAATTTCTTGAACAAACTTTATGGTACAACTCACTCATTAGAATCGATAACTGCCCCGTCTTCTATCGTGAATGGTTTGATCGAGGCGTTACGAAAGTGAAACATTTGAAAGATGAACATAACAAATTTTTATCACTAGCTGAGCTGCAGCAAAAATACAGCCTCAAAGTTTGTCTTTTAAAGTATTTCGGACTAGTGTCTGCTCTAAAATCTCTTTGGACTACATGTAAAACAAACTGTATCAAAAACTGCAACAATTATGAAACCTTTGTAGTAAGATTAACAGAATGCCAAAGTGCGAGCAAACTTGTATACACCAAGTTGCTTTCTACAAAATGCAAGTTACCATCCCATAATCAACAGAAATGGCTAAAAGACTGCAACGAAAATGATGTGGAGGCGATTAATTGGCGGGAAGCCTACCAGTTGGCCGCTAAATATACTAAAAGTACAAGAATTATTGAATTCCAATATAAATTTTTACATAGACGAATATCAACGAACGACTTCTTAACAAAAATTGGCGTAAAAGACAACCCAAATTGTTCTTTTTGTAATAATGAACCGGAGAAACTTCTTCATCTTTTTTGGTCTTGTCCTAAAGTGGCCTTTTTCTGGCATAGTTTATCTCTTAAGCTGACTTTGCTCCACATTACACCGGAACATTACACATTAGATATATTTGTTGCACTTGGTCTAAAGCCGGATTCTTCAAAAAACTGCCAGCAAATTAATTTCCTTTTCCTTCTAGCCAGAAATTACATCTGGATTAGCAAAAGAAGGGAAACCTCGCCAAAGATAGCAGGCTTCCTGCAATACCTCAAATCATTCTACCACATAGAGACCACTGCAGGTCCCATTTTACCAAAAAAATGGGAAAATGTGAGCTCCTTATTTCAGTAAGCCTTTGATTTTTTATACATTTGTATATCTCGATCCTCTGCTCATTTTCTCCAGCATTAACCTGGTGTATCTTTTGCTTCACAATCGCTGCCTCTTTAAGACACTTAAGATATAAGTGCGTTTACCGTGAATGTTTGGTTTTGTAAATGTTGGTTTTGAAATACAATTACTAATTAGAACTGCTTGTAAATAGTGCATTGTAGTGTGAGTAGTGAGTAGGTAGTGTTGTGAGTACTGAGTATTGTAAGTCTTTACATTGTAAACAGAGTAAGTACCTTAGTCTATTGTATTCTAAATATTGTATTGTAAGTAGTGTAAGTATCGTAGTGTTTGTAAGTATTTTTGATTGTCGATTGAATAAATGTTATTAAAGATAAAAAAAAAAGCATAATAAAAAAAAAAATTTACACATTCAATATAGCTAGTTCCACAATATATGTTGGAGCAAGTTTTGAAGAGCTTAGTACAAGTTTAAGATATACACACATACAAATTATGGAATCAGAGCGACTCGGTGGAAGACAAAGAGACAAGTTTACTTTTAAATTCGGAAAGCGATTGCGCTGTTTTTGCCTCGTAAGAAAGATTATTTCAGAGCATTGCGCCATTATACTTAAAACGTTTGGCCTTGGAAATGCTAGTTTAGCCTGCGTAGCAAGCGTTTCCGCGCGAGTTTGTCGAGAATCTCGCTCTAACGTTCGCGCAATAACTCGATTGGAAACGCTTGCTACGCAGGCTAGTGCTAGTTCGGTTAGTTCATATGATAATAAAGCCATGGACTAGGCTCTGCATTGGGGTAAAAAGGAAAAAAAACAACAACAGCAACAACAAAACAGCGTGCGAAGCGAGCCGAGCGGTAGACTACCGCTATGTTCACTTTGCTAGCCCACATTTTTCTTATTTCACCCCTTCTTGTGCTGTTTTCCCCCAATGCGGAGCCTGGTCTCAGGCTAATGTTAAAATGGGGCAGATTGAGGATGAGGATGAGTTGAGGATTTTGCACATTAGGATAGCGTTTATATGCGAGCGCCTAGTTTCGAGGTTTTCCCATGCTCAAATCAGCTAGCTTCCTGCCTGCTATTGGCTATCTAATGGCTTTATCAGGCAGCCAGTACTCTGTGTTTACTACTATTCAACAAAATATATAATTGCAATTGTCAAGTAATTTTTGACGGGTGTTCCTGTTGATGTTGTCGTTGTTGATTGAATTACCAAAAATCTTTTTCGGCGTCTCAACGCGAGTTTAACAAGTTCATTCCTTCTAAATCACCTTTAGAAAACGATCCAAACGGCTTACCAGTGCATGTTCGCCCATCGCCTGTGAATCCTGCTTTACACGTACAAACGTACGATCCCTCAGTATTGCTACAGACCGCATTGACGTCACAGCTATGGGTGTTGGTGGAACACTCGTCGATATCTGGGAAAATGTAATAAAGCTTGGCGTAAGGATAAGAGATTTTACATCCGCCTGATGGCAGTTCAGCGTACTCCCCCCCCCCCCCCCCCTCCCCCCCCACGGAAAAAAAAATATTCTGCATAATTCTTCATATCATACAAAAGCTAAAAGCAGAATCAAACAATTCTTTTATTCATTTAATATATTTCAAAACTTTAAATCATGCTTCTCTTCATCATGGTAAAGTTTCTGTCTTTATAACATGTACCTGTACATGTGTTCCTCGAAAAATTCATGCCAGGATATAAGTGATGTATAGTCTAAAGAATATCTATCCTCAAGAGCAGATGTCACCGGTCAAGTGGTATGTTTGCTGTTTAATTTTGCCTTGAACTTAGGCAGTAGTTCAGCTCTTTTTCGTCCCCGCCATTTTCCCCAGCATTACCAAAATTGAACTACCAAGCCTTCAGCTGTCCTTTTTTTTGAAAACGATTAAGCATTAAATCTCTCGGTAACCCAGTGGGAATCAAGCCACGTCCACACGAATCCGCATATTTTTGAAACCGCACATAATTATTCTTTTTTACACGAATCAGCCTTTTGTCCACTCGAAACCTATGAATGCTCTCACCGAGGCCGCATCTTTTTTTAAACCCCGCTCCGGATCGATGGGTTTAAGACCTCGTCCATATTCATACATACGGGTTCAAAAAAATATATGCAGTTTCCAGATTCGTCTGGGCTGGACCTCAGTCGAGTCAGGAGAAACGGCGCAACTTGTTAATAAACTGTCCCTAGGTCTCCGAGGATACATCTTTGAGGATATCTGCAAACATCTTCTAAATTTGGTCAAAGGTAGCTGGTTATGAAGAGTTAGCTTGGGGACATTTAAACCAATCAGAACGCAGAAGTATTTTGAATTAATAAGGGTTTTTTCCAGTTTGCTCGGTGACGAGTCCGGTCGAACTACAGCAGGTATTACGTCACTATAAGAGATCGTTGACGTGGGAGGAGCCAGCCAGAGTGACCTGTATGAGAAGTTTCAACACCATAGATTTCTAGTAGTGGATGTAGTTGGTAGTTGGTGTTGTCACGATCTACCCTGGCAGCAGCCATTCACTTTGGCTAATTCGATTTCCCAGAAGAAACAGAGATACGTCTATTCACATGCATTTACTTCGCCCAGATTACCTTTTTTTATATATACAATACGACAACTTACCTGAACACGTCCTTCCATCGCCCGTGTAACCTACTTTGCACGCGCATGTGTACGATCCAACAGTATTGCTACACACCGCATTGACGCCACAGCTGTGTGAGTTGTTAGAACACTCGTCGATATCTGCATGAGAACGAATAAATTGCAAAAAGAGTTAGAATCACTGATATTATTATATCTATCTTATAGTTTACATCTGGTCGCTAAGGTCAATATATTCATTTTTTCTACTGCGAAACAAGGAAGTGACTGTGTTGAGAGTTTCTTTAACGCCGCATAGAAATTGCACCTTTCAACTTTATTCGCTTCTCAGACCCCGTCCAAAAGAACCGGATATCTTTTTTATTATTGTTATTATTATTTTTATGTCGCAGTATGAAACTTTGGAATGCTATCCACATTATGAGTAGTATAGGGCGCATAGCGTAGCCTACACCACTTGAGAAGCTATACTTAAAAAGTAAAAAAAGGTCGATACGAAACCTAATACGATCCTAAAATACATAATGATATGATTATCTCTAATAGAGGCCTATTTAGAAAATTATTCTGCTTTTACACTCTCATTATCTCTTATATACGTAAATCCTTATATA
Source organism: Porites evermanni (assembly GCA_942486025.1). NCBI lineage: Eukaryota > Metazoa > Cnidaria > Anthozoa > Scleractinia > Poritidae > Porites > Porites evermanni. The sequence continues at coordinate 11,808 of CALNXI010004707.1, read as the reverse complement.
CCTAAATATTCTTCTTCTTCTTCTTCTTCTTCTTATTATTATTATTATTATATTATTATCATTATTTTTTTTAATTTTTTTACACCAATCGGCATTTTGTCCACAAAAAAACAATGAATCCGCTCACTGATTTAAGGTCTCGTTTGCTCGAGTCTGGATAAAACTAAAGATATGTCGTTTTAAAATTGTCCGGATTCATGTGAACGTGGCCTCAGTCTTATTATATACCATTGCAGGGTTTTCCATCTCCTGTGTACCCGACGTTACACAAGCATTTGTATGAACCCACGGTATTCTGGCAAACGGAATTGACGTCACAGGAATGGGAACCAGTGGTACATTCATCCAAGTCTAAAAGGGAAAAACACACCGCGTTGCCCATGTGTAAAGATTAACCGCTCTTTAGTCTAAACCTGTCTTAAAAGTTAAGATTTTATTTCCTTTGTCTATAGCTGTGTAACTAACGGGTGAACTGTCAAGAGAAATTGAAATGGGAGTGGGGGGGGGGGAGCGGGGTGACTCGCCAAAAAGAAGATAAAAAGCTTACCCTATAAAGCTNCTCGCCAAAAAGAAGATACAAAGCTTACCCTATAAAGCTCATGTTTAAACCATTTACAAATTTAAACGATTCTTCAAAATATATAAAATTAAGACATAGGAGCGCATGAACGTTTACCCGAACAGAATGCCTGTCTAAAACGGAATTTCGTTTTCTATTTCTGCCAAAAGAAAGTGAATGTTCAAACTCTTCTTTGATACCGATGTCAGGCTTTGTGAACTTTTTTTGGTAAAAGGAATGATTTTTGCAAATATAATGGTAAACGGAATCTACCTGAGTCGTTATCATCGTGGTTAACTATTGGTTAATTGTAATGTTTTCAACACTCAACCACTCTTAAACTATTCTAGTCTGATTAGTTGAATCAGTGTCTAGATTTTTTTTTTCTGCTCGGTCCATCATCTTGTGCTACGTCTTTATTTAATGTAGTTGAATGTCTTGCTAACTGAGCGTCATAAAGCATAATTAATAATGATCTTGGTATGCCTAATACCTTTAAAACAAGTGTACTTATAGCAGTTATGACAAGGCACATCATTCCAAGTGTAACCAAGATTAGCTCCAAGAGTGTGAACACAGTCTTCGTCTCTCCAGTTGTTCGGTTGCCGCGGCGCCCAGAATCTAAAACTACTTATTTCTTTGTTTGCCCAAACAAAGGATCCCTCCACACTTCGGTCATTGAGTCCAATCCAAGATCTCTCTCCGTTGTGGCGATGTTGAATATAGACATTTTCGTTCTGGTTATGAACCGTTACCAAACTGGAACTCATCGTAGAACAGTTTGATACAGCGGTCAGCCATGAGCCGCAAGTGCGACTTGTAAAGTAACAGTAACCACTAAAATAGCTCCAACCTGGCTGGCAAATACCTGGGATGAAAATATAACCCCAGTCTGTGACATATAGATACCCAATTTCCTTGGTAAATCACTCTATCTTCCTAATAAGGAACCAGTTGAGTGCTAGAAATAGTTAGAAAACGGCATAGTGACTGACACCAGACATAAGTAATCGATGAGACATCAATAACATCAATGAAATCAATTAGCACTTAATAGGTAATCGATAAGTAATCAGTTGATTAGTCATTGATTATATCCGACATTCAATGCATGAGTAATCGATGAATAATCGATAGGTCACAAAATTTTCAGTCACCGATTAGTCATTGATTAGTTATCGATATAATCTCGCGGGTACGCAAACCACACAGAAAGAAACAAAGACTTCTTTGACATAAATGTCACCAAGTATCTTCAGTAGAGCTGTCAGTAACTGGCTGTTAGAAAAATTTAAATGCTTGAATCGAAATGAGATACATCTGTGGACAGTACCACTCGTTAATAAGTCGTTAAATAACCACCTTAGACGCAGAAATCTTTTACGCGGTAGGCAATCTCCGTCGGCTGTTTCTCAACAAAGAAGAGGCTGTCTCAGTAAAAACCTCCCACTCAATTTCGCGTGAAAACTAGTTTTGCCCGAAACTCTAGCCTGTCGAGTGAAAGGGGGGTGGGGACTCCCATTATAAAGGGGCGGGGATGCTCGTCGTCTCCCTTAGGGGTGTAAATTTGAGATTTTGGGCTCGCTTAGGGTGTTCTGGGCAAAACACCGTTATATTTAGCCGTAAATGTCTCCTTTAGGAATGCACTCGAAGAAATATTAAAAATTATATAGTTTGAATTCGTTTCGTCTACTCTATTCATGTAATCAAAGTTTAAAATGATCGCTCTTAGGGGTCAAAAAAAGGTTGGGCCACGCCCAGATTGGTCTCCTTTAAGGGTTTTATTCCAAATTTCCGACGAGTATTCCCGCCCCTTTCATATGGGCGTCCGCCCCCTCATTATTGCAAACAACCAAGATAGCTACATTTGGGCTTCCTTCTCGAAGCTGAAAGGCGTATCACATAAAACCTTCCAAATAAGCAAACCGTAGCTGTTTGATTTTCAAGAAAATGAAACGCCGCGTTTTCAGGATCGGTTGCGTTTGGCAAATAGGCCCCATAAGAAACAAACAGTAAATGTCATTTTCCCGTCACAAACATGCGATGTGCGTTAACATATCACACTTGTGACTCGTACTTCACATAAGTTGGCTATATATGCAAACTGGGCGTGGCGTGATCTAGGCTCGCTTGTCCGCATGAAGGTCCTTGAAAATCGCTTATTAAAAGCGCGGGTTAAATAGTCCCTGCCGGTAAGTCAGTTTATATGAAACCGATCATTATTACTTAAAGAGGAGAAGGAGGGCTTGAGGAAATGGGGGAAAGCCTTTTCAAATTTTACTGACTGTCCTCCTTGTGAAGTAGATTTTTTGTTATTCTCTTCCCGTCTTATCCCGTCCGTGACTACTTTTACAACTAGGTATACCTATCGATAGAGTGCCAACGAGCAAATCATGCGTATTTTGCTTAGGAATAAAATTCTTTTTTTCCCCATTTGACCGTTTCTTGGTCCCTTCCTGTTGCAAGGATTATTTTCTTGAAAAGGTGTTATGGATGTAACACTTTATGAGGTTCCGGAGGAGAGTCAGTTCTCAGATTCAGTCTACATTTGGTGACTTTACAAACCCTCTATGAGAGAAGTGTGAAGTGTCTTGAACGAATAAAATCAGCTTTGCAGAGGAAGCGATCGGGAATATTATTAAGTCCAGCTACAAATCTACTGTCGGTTCGGCTTCACATTGTAGATAAATATTTGCACAGTTTAATCATTACAATCTCCTTTCAAATTTCCCGAGGCTTTTTGGTATCCGATTGAAACTTAGAATGATTCGCTGGGCCATCTGAAATGTTTCCTAGGACATGCGATGTACGGCACGTCGGTATTTTAGTTCATTTTTTTTATACTGAACTCGGCCAGGCTTCGGAAAAAAATAGCGTTGTTTTCTTTTCCTTTGTCGTTCGCTTTAGGCTTGTAATTCGTTTTTGTTCTCTTTTTTTTTTTGTTTGCTGGTTAGATTTTTTCCCGCAACACCAGATTTTCCAAGCTTTCCTTATCTTCTCGTGTAATCTGATCTTTTTTAGTGGTGAGAATGTTGCTTGTGGAATTGCACATAGAACACTTTTGCTGTTTTACAAACTTCTCTTCGTTAAAACTTAACATTATGGCCCCTAAAATTACTAGAATATATCAAGTGTTCATGTTTCTTGACTGCAGTGGCCAGGATTGACGAATAAATTTAGGTAAATAAAGGCAGGAAGTCGCGACGGCGGGAATTGTGTGAAATTTTGTATTTTAAAAAGCTTCCTCATTCACTTTGAGCCCGTGCGCCAGGTACTGCCTTTTCATTGTTTCAAAACTGACCACTTGGTCTCAGGGGAATCTACATTACATCAGGTTACGGGTTACGAATTTACGAGTTACACTTTTTTCAGGTCTATCGAGAATTTTTCTGCCTATTGCAACTCAGTCTTGCGCGGCTCTATTCTGCTGCCTCCTCTCCATCTGAGCGTCTTCGCTCGGATGGCTCGTTGGCAATTAGAACTAGGTTGCCCGCTCTTTCGCGAGCGCGCAATACATCGACGATACTCGATAATTGAAAAAAAAAAAAAAAAAAAACTTGTTCATGCAACTGCATCAAACTTAGCTAAAAAACAACAAAGGGGAAAATAGACTCAACCCCAAAACATCGACGCTTTGGCTCAAAATTTTGTGACCGACTAACCACAACTTGGTCTCGTGATCGAAAACGAAGAAAATACATTAACATAGTTAGAATTTGATAAAAAGTATTACTTCATCAATTAATCAGTAGTTAAAGATCATACCGTAAAATCCCGAAAATAAGCCCTTCCATGTATAAGCTCCTCCAAATATAAGCCGCCCAAACCGGTAACGCAAAAAACCTCCGTTAAATCGCCCCTCTAAATATAAGCCCCCCGGGGGCTTGTACTTGGACAAAGACAAAGTAAAACAAAGCAAAAACGGTAGATTTACTTCCAGCTATAAGGCTAACCCAATCGATTTTGAAACGCAAATTTCCCTCCGTACATAAGCCCCCCCGAATACAAGCCCCACAAAAAGGGCCTTTGGAAAATATAAGCCCCGGAGCTTATTTTCGGAATTTTACGGTATATTTATAAAAGGTTCAGGAATTAAATGCTACTACAAGTTTGTCACAAAAACGCTTTCTCTTCAGCTTATGAGAATTGGCTGTACCTGGTTCGGTCATTGAAATGAACTTTGGCGCCCTCTAAGTGAAAAATTGAACTTGAAACTGGTTTTTCGCGTCCGCCATTACAAATTTATGTTCCAGTGAGCCCACGGTTTGGAGTTGCGGTTCTTTAATACAAAGCTACTGTTCTCTGACTTGTGACGTCATTTTCTGAACACGCCGAGAAACACGAGCCTCAACCATGAGAAAACAGCGAGCGATTCTCGAAGCTTCGCTTGTCCACGTCCGATTCTGGAACTGTAAAGGAGGAAATCATCGATCACGATGACTCTGTAGAACTGGCGGCACCGACTGAATATGAGAAAGTCAAATACTTAGGGCAGCTAGCCTCAGAGAAGGAAGAAATGCACACTTCAACAAGTCGTATTGGAAGTGTCTATATGGCCCGGCATTTCGAAAAAATTGGTCAAAATTTCTGACTGCCGAGTATCTAGTTTTTTGAAAACAGTTCCCGGCTGCCGGGTATCTAGACACGGTGAGTCGTATTTTATGCAGTCTGTGCCGAGGGAGATTCGGTCTACTGGTAGATGTACTTATATATACCTACTGGCTATAATAATAAAACACAGGCAAGACGATCGAGAGTCCGCACCAATTTCACCGGTCTTCTAGCCACTCTCGAGTGCTCATTTATGCCAAATCCAAGTTTGGATAAAGTTTTGCTTCATAGCACTTCAGGCACAGCGAATCAGAGTGGGTACAGTTTTCAGTTCAGATAAGTTTTAGTTCTAAACCAGCTCGTTGTCATCGTTTTTTTTTTACCATCTTAAGCGGACTGCTGTCCTTTATTATTTAAAATTTAATTGTTACTTTAGTGTTGTATATCTCAGCTGATGATTTAATTAGATCTAATGTTAAGTTCTCTCATCTATGTCATAAAAGTTAATTTACTCATTTTCAATACAAATAGATAAATAAAGGGGATCGCTCGCTCTTGATTTGGTATATCAATTTAATGATTTTCAGTGCTGACATTAAAGACTGTCACATTCTTTGTAGCTCATGTTTTTTGAAAAGGCTACGTCTGCCTATATGCCTTCCTTATCGACTGACTGCTGGCAGATCATTAGTGCCACTTATAAATTGCAACACTAATAAAAATTCAGGGATTTCACCTTATCCAACTGTTGTCAGTGATATCCCCTTATATTCCTATAATTTTTATAGATCACTTTGACATTGTTGTATGTGACGTTTTTTTTATTATTATTATTCAAACCCAGGTGTGCATACTTTTGGATGCTCTCTTTACTGGGACCAGCTTTGGCTAGACAAGAAAATATATACAGTGGAACGGTTAATACAGACATGCTATGATGTCTGTATCATCTGGGTGTCCGTATGATCCGAGTGTCCATATTAAGTTAGCTCTCTGGAAAAAAGTCACGGACACGTGATTTATTTGATACATTGCAAAAAGGAACAAGGAGGAAGAAGGGTAGGAACAATGACTGTAGCAAAAAGCCAAGGAAATGGGGGGGGGGGGAGAAGAGGG
>CALNXI010004706.1:0-13306 GCA_942486025.1 Porites evermanni | reverse complement strand
ATGTAAATGTAAATGTAAATGTCGTGATTGAGAGGACAAACATACATGTCCTCTTTACATAGCTTTCTGCAGTGGGCTCGGACATCAGCATACTAAGGGCGCCGATGGCAGCCGCTATCAGTCCATTTATGAGCCCACTGAACCCTCCCAACCCATGATGAGTGATGATGTAAGTGATGAAGATAGACCGCAATTCCGGGAACTACGTCCCCTACTCTTTTCGAATAGTGTGTGGGTTCTTTAACGTCCCACAGAGTTATATGTGAACAAGGTTTGTGAGACGGGACCTCCGGTTTATCGTCCTTATCCGAGAAGACTTGAAAGTCTAATCATTTGCAGATGTCATTACAAAGACAGCACTTTCTCCTCACTTATTTTTAAGACCCTGAGTGTTGGTCCGGCCAGGATTCGAACTCGCGACCTCCCGCTCAGCAGACCGGCGCTCTCCCAACTGAGCTAACCGGGCGGCGGTCATGGACTAACTTGATTTAATTATTCCTCTGCAGTTTTACAAGGATGTACTCGAGGTTGGAGAACTAGCAAAACTAGGTAATTTCTGTTATAATCAAATGAAATGATGGAGATAGCTTATTTATGTAATAACACTATGTATGTAGGTGAATGTGCCTTCCCTCGTGGCTGTTGCTAAAGGTTGATAACTTATCTCAGACAGAATACTCTTGTTTGCATTTAAGCATGGACACAAGGCAAAAAGCATGTTCTGATAGGGTGCCAAACATTTGAAGTTTGACAGCCATTAAAGCAAACTGTCGTGCCAAAGGTAATGGTTTATGATGTTAACATGTTTTTGATCAGCGCGTCCTGCTCATCTATTTTTCTTGTCTTTCAGGACTATTTCTTGCTTAAAAACAGCTCACTTGCTTTTAACAATTATTTTTTGGAATTTTACAATTCCAGAAATCCTTCTTAATGTCTAACGTTTCTTGCGATGAATATTTTATTGCGCACATGAAAATAAAATTGATAACTCCACCCCGAACTTTGAATGTTTGGTGGCAAAACATCTCATGTTTTCACCCAGTTAGAACCTATTTTTCAGCCATGTGTACCACTTAGATTCAACCAATGGTAAAAAATGTCAATTTAGGATAATTTTGTTTATGGGGTAAAGGCACAAAGTAATGACTTAAGCACAGAATTTACCTAAAACAGCAATAACTTCATGTGACATACACCTGAAGCCCCTTTAACAGTAACTTATAAAAATTGTTAAAAAGGTAAAGTTGAAGGTTTGTTTACAGGTAGTTTACAAGCACTCCACTCAAATAATATTAGAAACAATAATAATCCAAGTAGTACATGTAACAGGATCAAACACCTGAACTGGCACTGGCTAAAAAAGTTTGTTCCCCACACTTGTTTAAAATGTTACTTGCTCAGTGCCACCCGTGAAAGCTTTCATAAGCCATGGGGTGGCAGGAGTTTCAATATGTACCAATGTCCAACAAAACAAGTTGGCTACATGTACTTAGCTTATAGAAGTCAGCTGCTGTAGAGAAAGATTCTGTCTGAGCTTAAATTAAAGATCAATTTTATTGACTTGAACATACTTTTTATCTCAATTTTAAAACATAATCGAAAGGTGTTGTACATGTAGTTTGATATGAAATTACGTGAAGGTTCTCTGAGGTAGTAACAAATGATAAAAGATGGGCAGAGAAAGTTCTAGTGTCTCTTTTTTTCTTTCTATCTTTTGTGCTTGGCTCTTTTTTCAGAATGTACACGACTTTTGGCCTGAAACTGCCCAAATACATATAAAATGTAAGTCTTCCAGGGCTAAATAGCTTTCTTATTACTAGTTCAATGAACTGGTTTTAATCTGCAGTTCTTTTTTGCTGTTCTAGCCTATTACAATGACATTGTTGTTGGTGCAGTGTGTTGTCGTATTGACCAGACTGAAGATGCCAGAAGGTTGTATATCATGACTCTGGGGTGTTTAGCCCCATATAGAAGACTGGGAATTGGTATGTATGTTGACTTGACAACATTATTTTAAGCTATAATACTTGTAGTAGGTGGAATTATGATCATTTGGGTGAGTGTAGTCCTTGATAGGCTGTTGTTGACAATTTGACTCTTGAACAACCTGTGTGGTACATGTATAGAGTCATCTTCAGAATCAAACGGAACTGTTTCTTGTCAGTTGGTGGTGTTATTAAAACTATGGTTATTGATCTGATTGATCAAGTGGTGGTGGTGTTGTGATGTCATCTGTTGTAACGGTCAAGGACAACTTTGTCATGTAACTTGAGAAGTTGTCATGTAACTTGGGAAGAGATCTTCTAAACCATTCCAGTACATGACATTGTGAACTAAAGTTAGAAACTAGAAACACTTGAACACTGCAAGAGTTGTGTGACGTATCGCGTTACATTATAATTCGTTGTGTTGTATATGTAGTGTGATTTATGACTTTATTGTTTGAGCCTACAATCCTCGTGGTTGCAGATTGCCACCATGTTTGTGTTAGTAAGAGATTGGGTGATTAAATCCTAATATTCTGCGGGCAAACGTCTTCCCTTGTTCACAACACCCACTACCCACCTGCACTTCCTTCCAATCTAATCCCCTAATCCTACAAGCTTTCTCCAAAACCTTTTCCATTTGAAATGAAGCCTTGTAAATGTCCAGCAAAAGAAAAAAATTGGGGGACTGTAAGTATTCTCTGAAAACAGTGCCTGTGTACAGTTCTCTTGCAAACCATTCATCTGGCTAACATAAGTTTTTATTGGGTTATTTTACCATGCGATACATGGTGGCTGTTTGATGCATGTGAAGTAAGCTGTTTTCAAGTACTGGGTTAAACTGGGTGAACAATTTACAGTGCCTGTATGTAAAAGTGCCCAGATATTATGGAGAGGACTGAAGAGAATTTATAACTGGGCGTGCCTTGGGCCCTCTTTCTTCCTCTAAAAAATATTTCAGTCACTTGAATCAATTGAAGAAGGTCCTTATTCAGCAACCAAAGTCATCTCAAAAGCACACTCTCAAAAAGAAGAAGTTTTCTCACACCAAGCAACATACACAAATCATTAAATAACGGAATGATGATAACTATACTTGACAGATGTCGATTTTAAGCATGACAAATCATATTTGTAAGCGGCTGCAGAAATAAGAGCAGCATTAAAAGCTACAAAAAGACTGATACAATGACAAAAACAAATATTATAACAGAAAGCCTCATGGCTATTATTGACAATGAAGCTAGTACAGACCAAGGCCCCACTTTGAAAGCCATTGAAGCTCAAACCATCGAAACACAGAGCTTGAAACTCTTTTCACAAACTCAAAGGAAGAATAAATTAAAATGTCAAAAACGTCAAAATTAATTATTAATTTTGAGAGACCTGAATATGACCCATTATTTTCACCACACAAGTTAATTTCTACAACTGCACATGAAACTGTCACTGTTCTTTGGGTTGAATATTGAATTTATAGTGAAAATACTGTGGAACCACATTGATAGTCACCAATGGGTCATACAAAATTGGCCATATTAACAGGGTGGCCACATTACTGGGACAGGGTCAAATTTCATGACTTAAGGACCGTAATGACAAATACACTGTGCATTGCCTTCGCACTTCTCAGGGGCACCCCATGATGATTTCCTCCTAAATACACTGCAAAGTCTTTTTAGTACTTTTAGATCTCTAGAAATGCACTCTAACCGGGGCTATAAAAATTATTTGTATCTGTTTTGTATCTGAAATTACAAGGGCTTCAGTGTTATTTTCCTGAAAATTTTAGATGCAACTGAACATTTTACCAAAGTGAGAATTTTTCTTATTCCTTTCTCCACATTTTTGAATCCAAAAAATTTAGGTTTCCTTTTTCTATGAAAATTAGCCTAACATGAGTATTAATATTAAAAATCAAACTTTGGAAAATCATTGGGAATTTTTTAGATAAGCTTGAAAATTGTACCTGAATGGAATGCTCATCTAGAAAATATTAGGCAATATTTGCTTCTCCGAACAGATATTTTACAGAAAACAGTCTTTGGGTCCCCCTGACTTCTTCTCATACATTTATGTTTTCTTTCTGACGAGTGGCCATATTAAGGAAATGAAATTGTCAAAGATTCTACTGTTTGGGATTTTAAAATGTGGCCGTTGGCCTTACTATCAGGTGAACATCCTAGCAAGAGTTTTTTTATTAGAAAATGTATGGCCATTTTGCTACAGCAAAAAAATGGCTGGAATAACAAGGTGACCGTATAACCAAGTGGCCGTAATGCAGGGTTCCACTGTACTTATGTTGAGATTATAATTATGAACATAGAAATTTGTGCTTATGCATGTAAATGTTATTATTATTATTATTATTATTATTATTATTTGCCTTATTAGTGACTTTAACAATATTTGCAACATACTGGTACATGGAAAAGATTTATCCTCGTAAACTTTCATGAAATGAACAGAGTTTTATAGCTTCAATGTTTGTGCTTTATTGCTTGCCATGCCTTTATTGTGCTTTGCAAACACAATAATATTACAATAATACTTTGCTTGGAAAATGACACATTTATTTTTAAGTTCATTTATTAATTTCACTTCCTTTTTTTCTCTTTTTTTAAGGGACTATGATGCTTGAACATGTTTTAAAATGCTGCGACAAAGATGGCAACATTGACAATGTTTATTTGTAAGTGACTTTAATTGTGGATAGGTTAGTGGTGATTGGCAAAGGCCAATTACCAGACTACTATCATTTCAGTTCAGTAACGTAAGCATTCACTAGTGTTGCACATGATGGTTTTGCTCCGAAAAGATTGGTCAGGAATGGTTAGTGAATTTGATTGTTGGTTGAAATTTTCTTTTCTTTTGTTTCAAACTCATTATCATACATTACCATACCCAAAAACAAAAGAAAGTAATATTAAAACCAAGGATAAAATTGAACCACAACATATATAATAACAACCCAACCATGAAACATATAAGCTAGGTAGAGAAGAATGAAAATAAAATGAATGCTGGTAGCTGACAAATCCTTCCAATCTGTAGTTAGTGTACATGTATGTTGGTTAAAGTAGTGAAGTGTATCTTACATAATAAGGAAAAAATATTGAGAAGAAGGTGACTCTGTTGACATACCAGATCAATTTACATGGTACATCATCATCATCATCCTTTACTTCACCTTTATCCAGTTCCTTTTAAGGTAATCAAGTCTTTTTATTCTGAATATGTTCATTATCCATATTATTATTATCATCACCACCACCACCATTAACCCACCTTTTTCATTTTTAAAGCTTAAAGCTCTCATTCAGCATGTGTCAGATCATCTTGATGCAAAAACAAAAAAATATCTTGCAGTTCCATTTTACCCTTGATTAAAATTTCATTTTTATTTCCCACTACTTGAACCAAGGTAATTTTTCAACCAGTACATAATTATTAGCCTGTGAAAACAGCTGTAATGTGTGACACGTCATCAGTATGGAATTTTTGCACTTGTTCCTCAGATGTTATGAAACCAGTGGTGGTGTCTTGAAAATTAATGTTGGCTGTTTTCTCAGGCTAGATGATTACATCCCATTGTTTATTTTCTGGCAGTGCAATGCTGTACTGGTATTTAGGCTTAAATTACAAAATGTATTAAAAACAATGAATCAACTATTATGTCTTAAGAAACAGGCTAACTTGCAATGCTTTCTTTGTGCTTACATGTTTTGGCCATTCATCTTCAATTCGTTTCTTCCACCTTTTTTGTTTTTCGTTTGTCTTCTTTTCTCTCCAGCCTGTTCCTTTCCTGGTCTCACGTCTGGGTCCTAAATTTAACCTTGGTAATACTATGTATGGTGGCATCAAATTACCCTAAACTGTCACATTGTCCTGTATAATGATATTCAATTTCTACCGTGATCTACTGGCTTTTCTCTTTACAATTTCTTTTACACTAGAAATGGTAACATCTATGACTCTCTTTTGTTACCTTTTGTTAAGTTCTCCGTGGTTATCTTTATTATTACATTATACTAATATCTTTGTTACAATTTACTTTCCCAAGCAACGGGGTGGGGTGAGGAAGGCGAATGTCAAAAACTTTTGAATTGGTCATCAACAAGGCAAATCCCCTCCCTCCCCTCCCTCACGTCACCTCTAGCCACTATTTATATTACTATTTATTTATGCTGATTGAGTCAAGGAAGGTATTCACACAAGGCTTCACCTTACTAACATCAACAGGGAAAGTGAAATTCAAATTACTGATGCATTATAAGGAAACACAACAGGGAACAATAACTCTTTTTAAAAACAGAAAAAAAATGTGTTGAAATAAATTGTAATCTATGACGGATGTTAAAGGCAGGTTACTAATCAAACTGTCATACTAATTTACAGGCATGTCCAAGTCAGCAATGAAGGAGCCATAGGATTTTATAAAGGATTTGGGTTTGAAATAATAGAAACAAAGAAACAGTATTACAAACATATTGAACCAGCAGATGCACATGTGTTACAGAAAACACTGAAAAATAAAAAGAGTGATTGAATTATCTATCATTTTTACAGTTTTAATTATGTAGCTAAAAGACTGCAATTACCGACCATGACAATTTTTCTCTAAATGAAAGTTACTCAGGTTATCTTTTGGTTTTTCTTGGTTACAATCAAAGTGCAAAGTGATTAAGCAGATAGCGATTCATTGCCTTCAAAGACCCGACTAAGGCTACTTTCGTACGGCACCGGATGAATTTTCGACCGGACACTTCATTCTTACAGGACCGTTCATTTTTTTCACTTTGTTTACACGGAACTTTGAACGGCTATGCGTCGAAATTTCCGTACGGTTAAAGGTGGTTCCCTACAGCTATTAAAGGCACGAATTTTCAACTGGTCCGGAGCCGTGTGTACCTAGCCTAAGGGCGGTTACCTAAAGCCAGAACTGCTGGCCGGCCAGACTGTTTATCTTGAAAACGAAAGAGGCTTTTTTCCAGAGTTTTCAGCAGAAACCTAACAATGTTATGCACAAAATTTAGAAAGAGACTTTTCAAACTCATTAATGTTTCATAAAGAAAATACAAAGGAAATTAAAAATGTTTAATGAGTGTTTGGAAATCAGATGAAAAACTGCTCATTCTTGCTTCCTTAATTTCTCTTTCTAAAATCATTTTGTCTAAGGAGTAATATCAAGCATTCGACACAGTGTCAAAAATACTCCGCTGCGCGTCGTATTTTCAACTCTTTTCTCGGTGTTTCATCTGGTTATGAAACACTACATCTCCTGCTTGACATATTACTTATCTGACTGGACAGATCTGCTTAACGCCGGAATTTACTTTAGCAGTTGGCTGGTCTGGCCGGGCAGAGCCCCTGACTAATGGAAAGCGACTTTACAGAATATACCAATCAAGAATGCGTTTCATTGATCGTTTTCCGGAATAAGAATACGCAGAAAATTGTGGCAAATCCTTTCGACCGCAAATTTTTGCACCATTGAAGTGCTTCATTCATCTCTGTCCACCACATTTCCAGTTTACATGGTTGCTGTAGCTCAGGAAATAGGGAGGGGAAAAAATTTCTTCCAGGTCAGGGAAAAGTCTGGGAATTTCACTTGAGTCAAGGAAAATTTTGAAAAGTCTTGAAAGAAGTCAGAGAAAAGTGAAATTTTAAGACTACATTTGTACATTTCACGGACATGAACTATGTTTTATTTGTAGAATATTGTTCATGAAATCGAACAAGCTGCCGTTAGGTTTTCAAGAAAATCGATCCTTTTTGAGCGTTATGTTGAGGAACTATCAATTCATGTACACTGCACGTGACTTGCTGAAAGCATGAATAAATGGGTGGAGAGGATGGCTCTAAGAAGAGGGTTGAGTCCATTATCAGGACTAATTTGTGCAATTGTTAATTCAGTTGGTCAGGGAAATTTTATATTTATCAGGAAATAGTCCGCTAGGGAGTAGTCAGGGAATTTCAGAAACTTCTGGCTGTGACAACCATGTTTTACCATGTAATGAAAGTAAAGTGATTTTTCGAATTTATTCAATGTATTCTTAATCTGGACGGAATACGGTCAATCGAACGCGCCCTAACTAAATTCACTGTACTGCTCTTTTTATTAACTGCGGTGATAAAAAAATGGGTATGGGTTTTAAACCGTTTGGTTTGCAAGATAGGCTGTTGAACCTGAAATAAAATGATCCCCAACCCAAAGCACTTACAAGCTGTAATACACTGCTTGGTTCTATACCAGCTGTGCACAACTTGTACTGCGGTAGACAAACTGTTCCTTTCATATTCGCGTTATTGGTTATATAAGCATAATTTATGAGTGTCAATGTATTTAGTACAAAGGTACGATATGAGGGCACTATTTTTACGTCATCTACTGGAGACGGGACAGCCATTTTATGTGGTCATCCGAGGCACGCGAAAGTCTAGTCTTTGCGGGGCAAAGACAGTACCTTCATTTGTCAGTTATTTTAGGACACTGAGAGCTGGACCGGCCCGGCGGGAATCGAACCCGCGAATCCCGCTTCTTATACAGTCAAACCCTCTTTTGTGGACACCCGCTTAATACGGACACCTCATTATTATGGACAGTTTGTTTTGTCCCTGGGGAAAGAAAGCCCTTTCATTTTCTCTAAATTCAACCCGCTAAATACGGACACCTCATTATTACGGACAGTTTGTTTTGTCCGTGGGGAAAGAAAACCCCTTTCATTTTCTCTAAATTCAACCCGCTTAATACGGACACCTCATTAATACAGACACTTTCTACGGACCCCTCAATGTCCGTATTAACGAGGTCTGACTGTAGTTTGTATGAATGACTTAACGTAATGCAACCCCCACAGTAACGTTACACTCTATACGGACGATGCCATTCCGCTGTATTATTCCTGTTTATATATATATATATATATCAAGTCCATTTCATCTTTAAAATATGGAAAACTATAACACTCTTAGGAAGGAGGCTTTTTATTGTGGATTCCAACATGAGTGGTTAGTGGACCTATGTCTGTAGCGAAGTTTGTGTAAATCATTTTTTACAGGAATTCGTATAGGGGTAGTTTGCTTGTTTTTACGGTTAACTAATTCATGACCGGAATGCTGCCTTGCTGTTACATCGTTGTTCCGCTCTTCGCAGCTTTCCTAACAAAAATAGGACAAGTAAAACGCTCAGTATAAAACTAGTTTGAAATGTTAGATAAGCCATATCTGGTTTGTTTGGTAAGCGGTTTTGAGAGAGTTAAACGTGAGTTCAAGAAAGGCGAGAGGATAATACCAACAACTATAATCTGTAATTAATAACCAATCAATTTACCTGTCTAACTACAGTAAGGACCTCAAAAAGGCAATTTGACTAGAGTCACAAGCAGCCTCGGAATTTGGTTTTTACCGCCTCCTTTATAATTGACAAAAACGGTGTCAACTGGGTTCAGGATTACCCTAAACCCATGTTTAACCTCCTACCCCCACCCCATACCCACAATTACTTCCCCACAACCTGTGAGCGATGACATACACATTTGACGATGTCTCATTGGGTGTTATATACATCAGACTGAAAAGCCGTTCTCACCATGCAGTCGTGTACCATCTTCCTCTTTGGCAGATTGGCAAAATATTCAGGGATCTGGTACCTACTGTAAATTCCACGGTTTAATAGCGTTTCCCTTTGAACCTGTGAAAGAAGATACTTTAGTCAGTAGCTATCATGGAAGATCTACGAAAAAGCTATGAAAGCACTCCTGAGTACGAAAACGTCATGAATTTTTTGAGCGTAGAATGTGAGAAGAAGAAAGTCTGCAGTACTGTAGCAGCTATCCTAAGGTCTACTGTGATTGGCTCAGAGTGTGAAGGGTTGCGAGGGTGTCAAACCAATGATATTGTTCCTATGGTGTCACGTTCGTTCCGCCTCGTTCATAATTTTCGCGCGTGTGGAGGGAGTGCTGGTTTCTAGCGTTGCGAGGATTTCAAACGTTGCAAGGGTTTCAAGCGTTGCGAGGGTTTCAAGCATTGCGAGGGTTGCAAGGGTTTCAAGCGTTGCGAGGGTTTCAAGCATTGCGAGGGTTTCAAGCATTGCAAGGGTTGCAAGGATTTCAAGCATTGCGAGGGTTTCAAGCGTTGCGAGGGTTTCAAGCATTGCGAGGGTTTCAAGCATTGCGAGGGTTTCAAGCGTTGCGAGGGTTTCAAGCATTGCGAGGGTTGCAAGGGTTTCAAGCATTGCGAGGGTTTCAGCTGGTGGATCATCAAACTGCTTGAGAACTCTGAGAGACTCATGCCTCTTATTTCCCTTTTTAATTATGTATAGTCTACGTGATGGGTTAGTGATGGGTTAATTCAGATCACTGCTAACATAAACTCCAAGCAGCTTTATAAACTGAGACCCTTTCGATTCTGTTGCCATCAATGTATTCATGCCGATACCCTAAAAGTAACTTCGGGAACTCTCATTGAAGTCACGCTATTGTTCTGATATAATACAACAGACAGAAAACCACTCGAGTGTTTGCATTATTGGCCACTTGTCTGAGTGGCAGTTTCACTGATTATCAAACCGATGCATTAGTTAATATTGACCGTTGACCATGGTACCATAGTTTTTCATTACCGACCATGTTTGACCATGGTTGGCGATGGTATGACCGTGTTGTGTGACCATGGTACATTACTCTTCAACCAATTTATTCAGTTACAATTTGTGAACAAAAAACAAGGGATTGTGTACCGTCAGGGATGCGGCTCCCAACACTTAAAGCAGCACCATTTATCTTTGCAGTTTTCCGGCTTTCACAATCAGTCTCTTCTAGTAGCCTGTGTACAGAGGTCCCCCCTCACTCAGGAAAAATCGATTTTTCCTAAGGAAGGGGGACGTCTGTACACAGGCTACTCTAGCTGCTAACTATATTTAATGTACAAAGACTTTTTCCCACCTTGCGTCGCTCCTCAAGCCATCCACCCACAAATTCTCCGAAGGAATGCTTCCTTTCAATGCTCCAGCTAGAGAGTGAGTTTTTAGTCACCTTACGCTGTGATGGCATGCCACTTAGTATTTGTTTTCAAGTTATACTTAATATCCATGACTTGTATTTTTTACATTGATCTGATTTATTCTCCTGCGGATATTTGCATTCAATTTAGTTTGTGACGTCATGATTTAATTGATTTAATTTCATACGCTGGCTTTGGAAGGGAAGCGAAGGAAAACATATTGTAATTATTTTTAGGGCTTTCATTTGGGAATTTTCAAATATTATGTTTCTTTATTCCTAAACTAACGCATAATTTAGGTCCCTGTCCCAAAGTATTTTTTTGCTTACGCTATATTCTAAGTTTCCGTTTCAGTTATCGTGGTTATGGAAAACACCTTCTCATAATATAAGGAGAGAGGCACAGAAGTGCCTAATACTTTACTTTACGTTCGAGGAACGAGAACGTTCTTCTAATCCTGAGGGAGATTTGGTTTCCGGATTTGGTAGATTTCAGTTTCCCGCGCGTGGCTTTGCTGCTGCTTGTTATTTCTTCCAATGATTGCGTCACAATCATGTTCACTCAATTGATTGTTTTATTGCTTTTGTGGTTGTTTGTCAGTGATTTTCGTCTAATTATTTTTCTGGAAGATATTAGCTTTTGTTTTAGCTACTGTAGAATTCAAGTTAAAATAAAAGTTATGTATGTATATACGTATGTATGCATGTATTCCTCCATCCGACGTCACCACTCCACCGCAGTGAAACGGGTTAGGCGTTTTCTTGTTTTATTTGCTGAGATTCCATTTACTAGTTAAAGTAAACAAGGACGAGAATGTATAAAATAATTAGTTAAAGTAAAGTGGCTATCATTTCATTTTTCTTCAAATATTGGACTTCGTTTTGTTGAAAAAGCGTTTTGAGCCCTTAATCTTAAGCTGAAGAAATAAACTGCAAAACCCGTGGACGAAAATCCTCCTGGCTGTCAACGCTGGATCTCTGAAAACCTAAGGGATCTAATCAGCTAAAATATTAAGAAATGACCAACATACGAGAAGTCCAAATACTACTACAAAGCTGAAAACAACGTTACGTGTATTGATTAACAAAAAAACAACAACAACAACAATATTTCGGCCAGTCTTCCTTCGGTTTACAAATGAATTTTTAATAGGAATTACAATTATTATATAGATGGAGAATGTCCCAATAAAAATTGTTTGAAAGAGAGAGGCCAAAATGATGTACGATTTAAAACTAGGAAAGAATAGAAAAACTACTGCGGAATAGATTTTGCCTACAATTCAATCTTCTGCTGGCGAAATAGCGCCGACCACAACAACAGTTTCAGTCTTTAAACACTTGAAACTTAAGTAAATGGGAAAGTTTCAAACGTTTTGTAAATTTTACCAGGGAGCACTAACCATAATTTTTCAGGTCTATAGCGATAAAAAACTTAAAAAAATTTGGCTCAACTTTTTTTCAAGTTTCAGTTCGCGTCCATCCTTGCTATACAGTCAACTCACGCCTTGCGGACGCCACGCTATTACAACCACCTCGCTAATACGGATACCTTCATCGCTATTACGGACAGCTACTAAATCACCATGCGAAAATTACAGACATTTGACTGAAACAAACTCCCGCTATTACGGACTCTCGCTGTTACGGACGTACGGACACCTCTCTCGGTCCCGACAGCAAAAATTTTGCTGTTCTAACTTTCGTTAGAACGGATATAAATCAGCATCTTTTGACATTTAGGCACAAGTACCTCAAATTATAACTTATTTCTTCCTCTTTTTCTCTTCGTCTCTGTCACTTTGGTTGAAAAGTGAACATTCCGCTTCCCGTTTAACATGACCCTTATCAAGAAATATTTTCTCGCACCCCGTTATTACGGACACTAAACCGCGGTCCCGAGTGTGTCCACGCGCAATAACGGTATTTGACTGTGTATGTTGTAACAGACGACAGGAAACAGTTTCAATGCCTATATATAGTCCTAAATAACAAAACTGGACCAATATATTTGGAATTCAGTAAATGCAAAGACAAGTCAGTTTTGCCTTTCAAAGAGATAGCATATAACGTGACGCGGCTGCCTTAACAGCCTATGCTTAGTGACCATCCTTCTACTCTGTGAGCATTAGTCTACAGACAGACCTCGAAAAAGCAAAAGCTATACATCACGGCGAAGAAATCTGGAAGGCAGTGTGACTGGAATAAGTTCAAATTAGCCAGGAAACAGTTACTCAAGAACTTTAATAGGTCCAGAAACGATTATCTTTCCCACTTTCTCGACAACTCCATAAAGCAAAACCCGAAGGCTTTCTGGTC